>OU964964.1:4120464-4162964 GCA_918808275.2 Dolichovespula sylvestris | reverse complement strand
TTCCTTTTATTATTTTCAATTATTTTGCACTTCTTGAATTTTTCTATAATTAAGAATCATAATTTGTTTTTTTTTGTTTTTTTTTTTGTTTTAAATAAACGATCGTACTCAAGAATCGTATGTGGCTTTATCATCAATTTTTGTTTCATCGCTCATCTCCCTTCCCCTCTCTCTCTCTCTCTCACACACACACACACACTCTCTTTCCAATATCCTAATTTTCATCCTAAATTCTTTCCTACTCTTTTATTTATACGTCCCTTCTTTTCTTTATACCTTGCGATCGCGATTACAATTATTTCGTCTTGACTCGTATTCGAAGGGATGAAGGGGAAACGGGGGAAGATGGGAAGGGAAAAAGAGAAAGATTGAGAAAGAGGGCGAGCGGGGAAGGTTCGAAGGGAGGGAGGGAGGGAGGGGGTGGGGATGTTGTACCTAAGAATTTGTCAACTTCTCGTTAATAAATCGTTATTTACAATATTTTACAAAGAAAGCTGCGATATTCTTCCTCCTTTTGTTCTTTTCGTCAATATTCGATTTTTATTTCCATTCTTATTCGATTCCGTTCTCATTCCTTTTGTACTTATTTTTTTTTTTTCAATTACTTTTTCCTCATATTGCTTTTCCCTTTCTTTTTTTTTTTTTTTAACTATTATTATTATACAAAATCATCACACACGAGTCTCTCTCTCTCTCCCTCTCTCTCTCTTTCTCTCTCGAGGAAAAAAGAGAAAAAGAGTTATTTTCTCTCGTATTATCTTTCGTCGTTCGTGAGTGAAAAATACCGACCTATCGCGGACAACAACCTACGTTTAATGGTATATTTATTTATTATATTTACATTGTAATAGTCAAGTTTGAAATTAGATCGAATACACACGCGATCGCCAAATCCTTTCACAATTTATTTATCCTTTGTTTTTATTTATTAATTCAACTGTCCCCGTCACTTTCTCTTTTTCCTTTTTCAATTCGCTCTTATATACGCGTACACGAGCTAGAGTAAACTTAATTAATCAAATCCGTGCTACGAATTCTTCTTTTATGACGGAAATGTTTTTTTTTCCACTCACTCTCTCTCTCTCTCTCTCTCTCTCTCTCTCTCTCTCTCTCTCTCTCTCTCTCTCTCTCTCTCTCTCTCTCTCTCTCTCTCTCTCTCTCTCTCTCCCTCTCTCTTTCTCTGTTGAACAGTGAAGAATTTAAAAAAAAAAAAAAAAAAAAAAAAGGAAGAAAATAAATAAAAAAAAGAACAATAAAACATTGACGATCAGTTTAGCCACATACGATTAGATTGAGCGTGATTAATAATTTTACAAATTTCTCAGTTTGACAAATGAAAAATCTAAGATTGTCTTAGATCGCCGACAATTTTTGAAATAAATATTCCGTATGATCGACTCCGTATGCATTTTCTCTTTTTATCTCTTCATTGTTCTTTCTCTCTCCTCTCTCCCTCTTAAATTATTAAAAATAAAATAAAAGAGGTTAAACACGAGTTTGGAAAGTTCGAAAATATTGCAAAAAAAAAAAAAAATAAAAAGTTTTTAAAAATCTTTCTCTTTTTGATACATCATTGTTTGTTTTTGTTATTGTTATTATTATTACTATTATTATTATTATTATTATTATTAGTATTATTATTATTATTATTATTACTATTGTTATGATTATTATTAAAATTGAATCATCATCATCATCATCATCATCATCATCATCATGATCATCATCATCAGCAGCAGCATCATCATCTCATCATTACCTTTTATTATAATTATTATTATTATTATTACAAAATCTTATATGTGGAAGGTGGTCTAGCCATCGTGATCGCGATGAAAATAGCTGAGAGGCGGGCTTTATTTCAAATTGTCGTTATTCCATATATAGTCATTAAGAATATAATACAAAGAGGAAAAAAAAAAAGAATTATGTGATCAGTGTGCCGGTAATGCGTGGAGAATATAGAAGGGGGGGAGGGAAAAACAAGAGGGGATGGCGCAAAAATTATATATCATACACACCTTTTTTTGTGCACATTATTTTCCTGACAATCTTTTCCTTTTCGTTTGTTTGTTTGCTTGCTTGCTTGTTTGTTTGTTTAAGAACGCGGTTATCGTTTATACAATATACAATAGGTTTTTAGTTACGTTCGAAGATATTACCGTAAACGCTGCAATCGTTTGAAAAATAGGAAAGGACGGATAAATAGGAGAGTGGAAGAAAAAAAAAAAGAAATAGGGTGACGGGAAAGGGAGAGAATAGTTGTGGGTATTAGAGGGGTGAAGAAGGAAAGGGGAAGGGAAGAAGGAATTTTGGTTTCTTTTTTCTTTCCTAAGCGCGCTTATTCTTTTGTCAAAAATATTCGTATTTTACATTTGAGAAAAGGACGGGAAGGTGGGGGAGAGAGAGAGAGGCATAGGAAGAGAAATTTCTATGGTATGAGATTTGGACGTAAAAAAAGAGATCGTAAAAAAAGGAAAAAAGAGGAATGAGAATACATATATATATATATATATATATATATATATATATATATATATATATACACATACATATATACATATATATATATATATATATATATATATACACATACATATATACATATATATATTATGTTATACAACATATATCTATATATATATATAAAACATCTATATATATATATATATATAAAACATATACATGTTATATATATATATATACAAATAATGTTAACTCATTCATTCATATTTTCTTCAATGGAAGAGAAGGGAAAGGAGAGGGATAAGGAGTAGGAGGAGGGAGAGGAGGAGAAGGAGGAGGAACAACAATAGAAGCAGCAGCAGCAGCAGCATATTAGGGAACGTAAACCACATATTTAAATTTAATATAATTAGTAATTATTATAATATACAATATTCACAGAGTCCGTTAAAAAAGAGGGAATTCCCGTGAGAAACAAAATATCCGTTTTTTAATTTACGCTTTCTCGCGCGATCGGATGTCACGTCGTACCTATACACATTTGTTATTTATTTATATCACAATTTACAAAATTCGAGGGATCTAAGGGTGGGAGGTTTTGAGGTGGGAGGGTAGGGTGGAGATGGGGTGGGGGGTTCGAAGGAGAATGTGAAGGGGGTGGGGAGATAAAGGGTTGATGGATGTGTGAGAGAGATTAAAAAAAAACGAAAAAAAAAAAAACGAAAAAAAAAAAACAAAAAAAGTTAAGAAAAGAAAAAATAAACAATGGCGCCCCTACTCTATTAAGATGGGAGGGCAACGAATGTAAAA
Organism: Dolichovespula sylvestris; assembly: GCA_918808275.2. Classification (NCBI taxonomy): domain Eukaryota; kingdom Metazoa; phylum Arthropoda; class Insecta; order Hymenoptera; family Vespidae; genus Dolichovespula; species Dolichovespula sylvestris. Next base: position 4,159,688 of record OU964964.1, on the reverse strand, counting down.
CGAAAAAAAGGAGAAAAAATATATATATATATATATATGTATGTATATATGTGGTAGTGTCGGCACGTTGTTTCTCCTTATTCTTTGCCTGTCTTTCCTTTCTAAGTAAACCACACGTATTAGAGAGAGAAAAAAAAATTATAATAATAAAAAATAAAGATAAGGAGGAAGAAAGAAAACAATATATATATATATATATATATATATATATATATATATATATATATATAAAAGTAGGAAAAGTAAAAGAAATGAGAGGGAAAAAAAGAAAATTAGAAAATAATAATAATAATAATATTAATAATTATATCTTTCCGTTCGCCTCCGAAATTTGTCACGATGTAAAAAAAATGAGCGATTATTAAAGTTGGTCTTTTTGTTCTCTTTCAATATGAACGTTCGAAGCAGTCAAAGGGAGGGGGCTAGGGGGGACAGGCAGATGATCATCAGCGGTCAACGTCAGGTCAGTGGATACTTTTCGGTTAGTTAATTTATTAGTATGTTCGTTTGTTTCTTTTTGCTTCATTCCCATGTCAAATGCTATGTATCCGTATAGCTCCTAATCTTAATTTCTCTCAAACTCTTCATCTTACTTCATATCTATATGTTTATATTTGTTGCAAATACGTGCCTTGATCAAGTATATACCGCGAAACAAGAGGGGGAAACAAAGATTAAAAAGAAAAAAAAAATAAAATAAAATAGAATAAAACCCCTACACGAAAAAAAAAAATAATAATAATAAAAAAAAAAAAGGAAAAAAAAAAAGAACGCGAAAAATTTCGGACTACCGTTCCGTTTCACATGCAGAGAGAACTCGCGAACGTTTAAAGAAAAAGGATGTTGCGTTGAACATCCTTTTCGCGATTTCTTCTTCCTCCTCCTCCTCCTCCTCCTCCTCCTCCTCCTCTTCTTCTTCTTCTTCTTCTTCTTCTTTTTTTTTACGATTATTAACGCTGCTTATATTTATTACGCGGTACATGCTTGTCGCGCGCGCGCGCGCAATACAATATAAATGCATCCAGCACACTAACGACTACGCTAGCTGGCTCTAAACATCCCTTTTTAGTTTCTCTCTCATCCGCGATCCTTTTATTTTCTTTCTTCCTATGCGCCGAGTTTCCCTCTTACTTTTATATGGCCGAGACATCTCGCGCCTCGAATCGCTCTTTTATGATCTCGCACTTTATCGATTTTTAATACATCTGTGCTAATACGGTCATCTTTCTCTCGGCTCCTTAATCATCGTCGAAATCTCTCTCTCTCTCTCTCTCTCTCTCTCTCTCTCTCTCTCTCTCTCTCTCTCTCTCTCTCTCTCTCTCTCTCTCTCTCTCTCACTCCCTCTCTCTCTTTCGTATCTAGCTCTAAACACATTAGCAGAGCTCCTGCTTTACTTCTACAAACCTTTCGATAACACTTTTTCAATCTTTAATCATTATTTATGTGAGATCTAATCGTATCTCGTCGGGTGATCCTTTTTAAATATATCAACATATATCCATCTTAGCCGCCACGATTATTAATTCGCGTATATTCATTTGTTTATCTATCACTTTCATTCTTTCCTTTGTTCTTGTTTTTGTTGTTGTTGTTATTATTTGTTTGTTTATATATAACATACCCATAGCTTACCGTCTTCTCAAACGAAAAGTCATTGACAAACGTCATTAATAATGCTAACTTCTTTACGATATTTGAATACAATTTAATTAATACATGAAACTCTCGAAGAATATATTTTCTTCCCTAATATAATGCAACGATAGAAAAAATGCACTATAGCACACCTTTCCTTTCTCTCTTTTTTCTTTCTTTCTTTCTTTCTTTCTTTCGTCTTCTTCTTTCTTTTTTTAATCATCGAATCTACAAATTTGCGTGTTCTGTTTCTTTCTTCCTTTTTTGTTTCTCCTTCGGAGACACTTATTTTTTACGAAAGAAAAAAAAATATATATATATATATGTGTGTATGTGTATGCATGTGTATATTATATATATATATATATATATATATATATATATATATATATATATATATCGTGCCATGATTCTCATTTTATCAATGAAGTTTTCGAAAATCTGTACAAATAACGAAAGTTTAATAATGCTGCAAGAAATAATAACAACCGTTCTTTCTTTGCATTTAACGAACCCCTGCTAAAATTCTAGATCAATTTTCTCTTTTTCTTTCTTTCTATCTTTCTATCTTTTTTCTTTCTTTCTTTCTTAGTATCTTATAATCGAAGAAAGATAATTATAACGTAACTCTCGAAATGCGCAAATACGGTAGATGTAAAAACGGATGGATGTAGAGAGAATGACATTCTAGTCGATGTTACCGTAGAAGTATGGTGGTGTTTTTTGGGCATGTGAAAATTACTGCTTATTTGGTAGTGGTGGTGGTGGTGGTGGTGGTGGTAGGAGGGGTGGGTGGGTAGGGGTAGGGGGTCGTCGTAGGGGAGAAGAAAAGATGAGAGTTTCAAAAATCGTGCGCTTATAAAACCTGCGTGGGCTGTTGCGCCGGCGTAGAAACAGTACCAGCAGCAGATGCTGGAGGTCCGATCGGTCCAAGATCTCCGCTGTTATTCGAGGCACCAGCTGGCGTTGATACTCCCATAGCGGATGCTGTCTTCATGAAGAATTTCTCTAATTTAACAATAATATGCTTGCCATACGTATACTTGCGGAGACTTCCTAAATGCGGGCGAATCTTGTGCATCAAAACTTTACGTTGGGCGGGTTCCGCCACGTCGATCATCTTCTGTACCACGTAATTGGCGTACTGATCCTTCATCATGACGTTTAGCGCGCTAGTTTGCAAACAAATCGATCGAACAATCATACAATTGATAATTTTAACGCGTTATACGTATGTGTATATATATATATGCCATAGTTGTGCACACCGAAATAATTTCAAGTTGCGCGCATTTAGGGGTTGCACTAGTACATCTTTCGAGCACTTTGAGCGGCGGCAAGTGTCATTTATAGAGAATGAATAATTTTGACTTCTAAAAGAAATGCTTTACGTTCTTCGAAGTCACGGAAATAACGATCGGTAGGTTTGAAAACGTATTAGCAATTCTTTCGTTATACAAAAAAAAAAAAGAAAAAGAAAAAAAGAAATTCGAGAATCATGCAACACGGGAATTGTTTTAATTGAGCTCAAAGTTGGTCCGGGGATGTCCTACACCTCACAGGGGCACAACTAAGGATATATATATATATATATATGTGTAGATAGATAGATATACACACATAATTTTATAATAAAAAAAAAAAAAAAATTATTTACTTGTCATTGAAACCGCAAACTTCTTCAATGAGAACGGCGCGTTCCTGTCTCGTAGCATGGGTGACACATTTTTCCACAACATTGCTCGCAAATTTGTGTTGTGACAGTGCAAGTACTTTACCTCTGACGCTACTAATCAATTGTGTCTTATCCTCCGGCTTTCCATGCTCTGAGATGAATGATTAATAAAAGCGATTTTAATTAGAAATTAAATATAGATATAGGACAGAGAAATTATATTGGATGATTAATTTTAATTTTACTCACCGAGTACATGCTGAATGACGTAATTACCATACTGATCTTGTATAAGCTGATCGGTGGCAGCATGCAATTCTTGTAAAATTCCTTGCGTTTGTTCGGGAGTGCAATGTTCCAGTATACGTTGAATTACTCTACATCCATACGGGTGAGTACTCAATGAATAAACTTGTCCGGCGAATGCGCCAATAACGAACTGCAATGCTCTTGGTTCGACGCATTCGATACATTTTTGAACAACGTGATTACCATTTTGATCTTTAACGCATTTCAATACGTGACCATCTAATTCTCGCACAATCTCTTGTTGCTGTTCTGGCCCGATAGATTCAAGCGCTTTTTGTATTACTCTGCAGCCGTACATCTGTAGTGCCAAAGGTAATACGTGGCCTCGAACCTACAATTTTTAAATGATATGCTCGTTTGAAAAATAAATATTTTTCATTTCATTATATATATATATATTTTAAATATATTTTGTATATAATATTATTTCTTTTTACTAATATCCAATAACTTTTGCATATATTATTAAATTATTTTTAATATATATTATTATATCTTTTTAATATCGATAAAATAGCACTGAAGCTATCAATGGAAATAACTGATGTGTGTGTATGTGTGTACAATAATTATACCTTTTGCGCTAAAGTAGATTTTTGTTCGGGTGTTCCAAATTCAAAGAATTTTTGTATAACATAATTCCCAAAAACGTCTGTCATAAGAGAATAAGCAGAAGCAAGTATCTCTTGAAATACGAGATGTTTCTCGTTGGCAGAAGCGCGTTCTAACTTCTGTTGAATGAAACGTGAACCGTGTTGATCTTGACTGAACTCAACGATATGATTAACCAAATCACGTAATTGAAGACTCGGGAATCTGAAAGAGAAAATAAACATAAATTCATGAATATATTAAGGAGAAGGTATTTCTACGAATCGTTTGAAATATAAAATTGAAGAGAGGAGGGACAATAATAACCGATTATTTCTAAAATCCTCCAAAAGGCGAGATCGACCTCCGGCATTTTTGTCTCCGATATTCGTAGCTCCAGTACGACCAGCTTTACCGACCAAATTCGGGAATAGAGAACTGCTCGAGCCAAAGACACCATTGGCCGTCAATGTTGGTACAGCGCTCGCACGGAATTTAGCTTCGGCACCTGGGGCAGCTGATACTCGATTCGTACCTCCTACAAGCCCACCCAAGGATCCTCCCAAAGTTGGCGGTGGAGTTAAAGATAACCCTAACGGGCTCGGAGAAGCTGTTACTGTACCTAAACAAAATTAATTTTTACGAGTTACACGACATATCAAAAAGTTCTTTAAATATTGTTCGAAAAGAGACAGAGGCGGGGGGGGGAGAGAGAGAGAGAGAATATACTTTTATATAAGAAAAATATTTACCAAGAGCTCCGTAACTTTGTGGCCATTTCGCTCGACTGTATTCCAAACTTGGGCTAAATGCCGATGTATTTCTGTCGAAGGAATCCCTTCTACCCGTCGAGGATGCACCAAGTCCCAAACCTGAACAGATAACGTAGATTATGAAAAAAAAAAAAGAAAAGAAAACAACAACAACAAATTAAACAAGTTCATTGTTCTATAATCTTTCGATGATCTCCAAAATCATCTCTTCACATCCGATCACGATCCAATCCTTCTCTCATTTTAAATGTTCGACAGGAGATGTATTTATAACGAGACAAGATGATATAATTAAAGACGATAATAAAAGCATGCAACAAGGCCACGTTTAGTAAATTATGTACAACACAATCTTCTTTTCACATGATCAAAGTCGATGAGAGTTAATGGAACGAGAAAAAAAAAGAAAGAAAGAAAGAAACGAGCGCGACTCGACATGATTCAATATACCTGTTGTTTGAAGTTGGGCAGGGGAGCCCAATGCTCCAAGAGGAGAACCTCCATATCCCAAAGCCGCTAGACCCGCGGCAAGTCCTGATCCTTGTTGTTGCGCCTGTTGTGCGGCAACCGCTTGAGCTTGTGCAACGACCGCTGCCGCGCTGCACGCTGCCAGACCTGCACCGAAAGCCCGCAACAACACCCATACACACTCTTAGTTATCAATGAATTCGGCCTGTGTTACAAAACCATATACCGTCTAAAAAGCTTAGTCGATACATCTGTACACATGCACACGCGGAACAACAACGCTTCTTTCCATTTGTAATGATCATTTACATGTACATACATAAATTTGTGTATATATATATATATATATATATATATATATATATGTGTGTGTGTGCTGTACTTTAGTCACAATACGGTTAACAGGTCGCAGACAAACATGATTTATATACAAAATGCAACGATCGATGACAGTTTGTCTATAAGACGTTATAATATTACAAATCAAAATTTATCAAATGTAACTTTTTCGAACATAAAAAATATGTTTTCAACATAAAAAAGAAAAAAAAAAAATATATATATATACACACATTCCCGTTCAACATGAAATCATGATAGAAATCGTAACGTAGATGAATCGGCCGTTGGAGTTTGGATTCAATGGTGGGAGGGGAGGGAGGGGTAGGGGGAAAAACGGTGACGTTTATTATCGCTGGGATATATTACCTAAACATTCACCAGGCGTAGCATTGCTATGAGATGTCGGGGTCGCCTGTGAATAAAGGCTCGGTGGTGGAGGAGCAGGTGGTCCAGGAGGTGGTTGAGAAGGAGCTCTGTTCACCAGAACGGGTGCTGGACTGACTAATCTCATCGGAGTTGCCGCGGAACTGAGGCCGCGTACACCGCCCATAACTATGGATCCATTTTGATCGTAATAAGCTGGTATAACCTGGTATTGACCTTGAACCTAAATAAAAGAAAAAAAGAAATGAATAAACAAATGTTACGTTCAAGAATGAATCTCGAGTATAGGTTTGCGTAATATGAGGACAAATTTTTGTTTATCTAAACGAAACTGATCGAAATTACTAAACGTTTTTATTACCGTTTGCGCCAAATTATTTGCAGTGTCTTGGGCCGCAGCCGCAGCGGCCGCTGCCGAGGAAGGTGTTAACGGTCGTCTCGGAGGCGGTGGGGCCGCAGCTTGCGGAGGTGCTTGCGGTAGTAGACCAGCGGGATATACCCACGGGCCAACTCCATAATACTGAGGTACCACTGGTGGCGGTGCACCAGCTATCAAAGCTCCTACGTATGGTTCTTGTCCACTTATAACCGTGTACGGTGCCGTGGGAAAATTTTGTTGCTGTTGTTGTTGCTGTTGTTGCTGCTGTTGAGCCTGGGACGCGGCCAGATATTGTTGCTGTTGTTGTTGCTGCTGTTGCTGTTGTTGAAGCAACTGAAGTTGTTGCGGCGTTGCACCTTGCGGCTGACTGCGAAACAATTGCTGGGAACAAACGAAAAAAAAATAAAAGAAAATAAAAGATAAAATAAGATAATCGATAGGGTCTCTCTCTCTCTCTCTCTCTCTCTCTCGCTCTCTCCTAGTTCTCGATTTTATTTCAATTTTTTTTTTTTTAAATATAGAACCTACGATTCTATTAATAGGATATCTTTACGAACGTAAGAATAAAGAGAAACCGCGTGATATAATCATTCGCGTTCTCCTTCTTTCTTTTTTCTTTTCTTTTCTTTTCTTTCTTTCTTTCTTTCTTACAGAAACAGGCACGAAATTCGATAGATACGGGGAATTCTACGAAGCCGCGTGAGCGGCGGCGAGTACAACGAAGAACGTCGAAGAGAGTTCCCCACGTCGACGGTAACGTAAGAGAGGCACGTACAACAAATCGGAGACGCCAGAGTTCGTTCTCTCTTGTGCCGGCTTAGGTCGACGACCCCCTGCGGACGTTCACCGACGACGATCGTTCGCCTTCTACCACCACGTTTGTACCGGTTGTTGCTCCAGACTTTAATTGACCAACAAACGCGGCCACGATTTACCGTGACGCGTTGACTAGCTTTAAACGGCTAGAAAACTCCAATATACCCTCCTCTGCTAGCCCTTTTCAAATCCTCTTCCTGTCATCGCATCGTCAAACTTTCTTTTACCGTTCAACGATTACATATTACGTCGAAGATTGACTATTTCTAACCTCAAAGATCTCTCTCTCTCTCTCTCTCTCCGCTTCCCACCTTCCTTCCCTATCTCGATTATTCAATCGATCAACTTCTGATCGATATCCGAGAAGATATTTCGAACATTTACAGATTCATTTTCCGGGAATATATTTTTCTATAGACATAGAAATTGATCGAACCATGAGAAACCTCGAAGGAAGAAGAGCAAAACGAACTTAGATATAGAAGCTATTATACATATATATATATATATATATTAGAGGCTGGTTCGAACCATCCGAGCGACACGCTCCAGACCTCGAAGGCAGCGATGCGTTTCGGGTATTAACCTCTTCCGGAAGCAGCTCGCGCTTGAACCAAGGCCACGGTTACACTCTGCGAATATTCTACGCGTAAACCGCGAATATCTCCCTCCCCCCTCTCTCTATCTTTCTCTAGATCTTTCTTTCCGATCTTCGTTAACAACGTTCACGGCGAGTGCGCCTACCCTTCCTTCCCCTCCACCATTCTTCTTATTTCTCCTTCTCCCTTATCCCATCCCACCCACCCTCCCTCCTATGAACGTTAATTAGACGAAGCAGCAAATTTATCCTCTAAGATGCAAGTTGAATGTACTGTTTATGAACGAGACCAGAAAGAAGAACGATACGTGTACACACACGCACACCAATATATCGTCGCCATGATGGAGTTTCGTTAAACGCGAACAAGGTCGACAGGCTATTCGGTCATTGGCGTAATTCTGTAACGTGGGGTTAGGCGCGAGAGAAGTCATTATTATTATATCGTATAGATGGTCGCCTCCCTATCGTCACGGTTTAGCGGAGATCTCAATGGAAATATCGTGACGATTGGGTTTGAAAAGAGCTGCTCGGTGAAGTGAGCTTGAAAGGTCGAAGGGTGGTATAGATGTTGTTGCGATAATCAACTGTGAGAGAGAGATATATATATATAGAGAGAGAGAGAGAGAGAAAGGGTTAGAAGGGGAAGAAAGTGATGTAAAGGCTTCAATTTCGAACGGGTGAGAGAAACAATGCCAATGGAGAATATAGTTTTCTAGGTGAGAATACGGTCTGAGTTACGTGTCCCTAAAAGCAACCAACAGAGGCGAGCATGAGTCACAGAGCATCGAATATATAAGGTTTCCACCACTAGAGAGTTAACTGTGCGGTGCGAGGCTTGAAAATCCTTCTCGTCTGGAACAACGACGACGACGACAGTACACCATATATAATATATATGTATATATCGATTCTTCCTTTTCGCCCATGCAAAACTCGAAACTCGAGTCATAGTCTCGGGTTAGTACGGCACGTTTATCGGCAACCATTATGTACTAGTGACTACACATAAACCCAACACGACGCTCGTGGTGAATCCTAATAATAATAAAGTCGGCCGTTCATTTAAAAGGCACGTACGTATGTATGCGAAGGATGTAAAGAGAAAAGTCAGGTGGAACTTCGTCGAGAATGAGGAAGAAATATAGACAGAGAGAAAGAGAGAGAGAAACAGAAAGAGAGAGAGAGAGAGAGAGAGAGAGAGAGAGAGAGAGAGAGAGAGAGAGAGAGAGAGAGAAACGTTAAACACACGTTACGTACGTACACGTGAGATACTAAAAATCCGACACGAAAACGGGTTTGTTATAGGGTAGAGAGAAAGAGAGAGAGAGAGAGGGGAGAGAGAGAGAGAGAGAGTTCAATGAACCTATTCGAACACGCTCGTTTGACTTTCAAAACGATAGCCCTCGAGCGATCTTTTTTTTTTTAACGTTAAGTTTATACAACCGATTGGCTCGAATCTGTAACGCTGTTTTACTCATAACATCCCCAAATTACAAAAATAATAATAACAATATCATCGGATCATCGGTAATGGTAATAATAACGGGCAAATAGTATCGCTTGTAGTAGTACTAGTAGTAGTAACTAGTAATAATAATAGCAGGTAAATAGTGGCTAGTAGTAGTACGAAGTGGTAGGTAATACTACTAGTTGTAATGGCATGTAAATAGTAGATAGTAGTAGCTAGTAGTAGCAGCAGCAGCAGCAGTAGCAGTAGCAGTAATAATAGCAGTAGTAGTAGTAGTAGTAGTAGTGTAGTAGTACACAATAGTGGATGGTACTAGTAGTAATAGCATGTAAAAATAGTAGCTAGACAGTAGTACCCGATAGTAGGTGGTACTAGTAGTAATAGCATGTAAAAATAGTAGCTAGACAGTAGTACCCGATAGTAGGTGGTACTAGTAGTAATAGGAGGTAAATAGTAACCCCGGTAACAGTTCGTGTTCGTAACTAGAAATACAGCAAAAATCTCGGCGAGATTCTCGTCACGAAAGGTGGAAGGGAGAGAGAGAGGGAGAGGGAGGGGAGAGAGAGAGAGAAAGAGAGAGAGAGCAACGAGACTTCGAAGCAGGAAGAGAAATCGAGGAACGCGCCGGCCTGGAACAGATAATGTCGTGAGCCTCGTCGAATCGGGACACGCATCCGCGATCGTTGTGTTTCGTCGTTGCGATGCTCGCGAAACTCAACGCGATCGTCCATCGTGTCCCCGGACAGCTAACTGACGACGACGTTTCCTTTTCGATCATTTAGAACCGAGCATTGTTGTTCTACCAACTCTAGTTTTAATTTAAAACTCTATCGGCCATTCATTATTGAATTCAGTTTCCATGAAGAGGAAAAAAAAATGAAAAATAAAAAACATTTGAGAATTCGATTAAATCATTTAGATCGTTTTTTTTTCTCCCTCTCTCTCTTTTTTTCTTTGGTATTTCTTGAAACAGAGAACAAAATAATTTAGGTTAATAAAAGTATCGATTGAATATGTTACATTTTACAAGAACTGACAATAGTACAAATATATGTATATATGTATATGTATATTTTTTTCTAACTCTAGTTTTGATTAAAACCTCGATCAATCATTCGTTATTTGATCGAGTTTTAATGGAGAGAGAAACAAAAAAGAAAAATAAAGGGGGGAAAAATTGAGGATACGATTAAATAATTTACACTGCCTTTTTGTTTAAATAAGTAACATACAATTTATGGAAAATGCGGTAGTAGCTGTAAATGTTAAATTTTATTTTCAAGGTGTAGTCACGAAACGTGTCTTTCGTAATTTTGTTTCTTTTTTTACTCGTGCTCCTGTTAACACTAAATTTATGGAAAACTCGACAAGTCGTTTGTTCGTCCAGTCGAACGTTCTCATAGAAAATTGAAGGATTCGATTAAATAATTGAAACTTCGTAATAATTTATGGGAGGCCATAGTAGTAATTGCTAGAGAATTTACAGTTTTGTAAATGTATGAATACAATAAACGTATTATTTCCTTTCCTTTCGTTACTCGTACTTTTTTTATTAACGTTAAGCTTATGGAACCCGTCGATCAGAAAGATTTCAGATTTCATATTCGAAGTTCAAAAAGAAAAGAAAAGAAAAGAAAAGAAAAGAAAAGAAAAAAGGAATCACAAATATTATTTTGCTCAGCAAATTTATGTCAATATTGATCGATGCGAATAATACGAATTAATGTTATAACGGGGATGGGGCGGTTGGGGCGTGAAAAAAAATCTCCAGGTTAAATAGTCCCATTAAGATGAAACAAATTGGTATAAATTTTCGAACATTATGTATAGTATTGTATGTGTGTGTGTGTAAATCAACATACATATATATATTGTACGTATATACATATATGCCCCCTCTTTCTCTCTCGCACACAAACACTCTTATAGCAGACCCGTTACATGATGAACACGAACGAAAAAGTCGTCCTTGAACCTCGCCGAAGTAGATTTAGAAACGAGATATTACGTAAATTTGCCGGCCCTCTCCTGAGTTTGGCGTCTACGTTCTTGGAATAAATAATCTTGAACAAGCAATAACTAACCGAAGTAACCGTAGGTGCACGCGTGCAGAAGAAGAAGAAGAAAAAAAAAAAGAAAAGAAGAAGAAAAAAAAAGAAAAGAAAAAAAAAGAGGAGAGAAAAAATGCGAGGGGAAGGGGCAGGGAATAAAAAGAGGTTTGGGGGGAAAAAAGGTTTAATGTTGGCAACGAACGGTTTATCGATCGGTCGAAGAACTCTCGAGGATAGAGTTCTTCGTATTCAACGACGGAGATGACGTTGTGGCTCGGGCGTTAGCTTCCGGGCCCATTTATCGAGTCGTGATTAGAATCCTACGACGATGATGATGAACGTGCTGCTACTATATTGGCCCGAGAGGAATCTTTTATAGAACGGCAAATTTGATTGGCCTTGATATCCTTCCTTCGAAATGAACAGGGTAGAGAGAGAGAGAGAGATGGGGGGGATGGGGTAGGGAGGGATGAGGGGAGTTGGGGTAAGAGGAGCGGGTTACGAGGGGGGAAAAGAACGAAGAAGAGAGTTCAGGATGACGTGGAGAAAGAAATAAGGATGGAAATATATTCGTGGAAGTATCTCGTCCCGCGTGAAATAAAAGTACAACGACGACAAATCGTCGTGGCGCAACCCGTTACTTAACCGCTTCAGAGCACCGTTAGCTCCGGCTAACTTGCCGCGTACGGAATATACACGACGGGTACCTCGACCGCTATCGACCCGACCGCCATCATTTCTTCTTCTTCTTCTTCATCTTATTTTTCTTTCTCTTTTCCTTTTCTTACTTCTCATCTTCTTAAAGGATAACGTTCGTCGTTATACTCATTAATGCAAAAATGTTTATGGGATACGTTTAATGTATGTACGTAGAAAACGATACGAGAATATCGTCGAAATGTATAGAAAGGGACGAATATTCTGATGTAATGACGGAGATGGATGGATAGATAGAGATAGAGATAGAGATAGAGATATAGAGAATGGAATTTCGTTAGACTATACTCGAGGACACAGCATCATGTGCTTCTTGGTTAAAAGAGGTCAAGGCTCGGAATGATCGATTACGTGATAATCTGGAGTCTTTGATCTTGGTCTGTCTCGTCGATAGATACACGCTCGTAAGGATAAGATTGAATTTTTATATATGTTAGCGTGTGCCATTATGATTGTAAAAAAGGTGTTGAAAAAAATTGAACATATTTATTACTATGCATTAGATCGATCAACCTAATAATAATAATAATAAAATTATTATTATTATTATTATTATTATTTTAATTATTATAATAATAATAAAGTAAAATTATAAGAGGGTACTATTATAATTACTTTACTATCGTTTCCTGAAGGGGACGATCTTTCAAGCTGGTCATCAATTTCGAAGCGCAGTAACGTGGATCGTTTGGGATTTACTACTGTTTATCGGACTTTAGCACCGGAGGGAGTACTTTCTAAGTAAGTAGACGAAAAGAGATAGATAGATAGATAGAGAGATAGATAGATAGATAGATAGATAGATAGATAGATAGATAGATAGATAGATAGATAGATAGATAGATAGATAGAGATAGATAAATAGATAGATAGATAGAGAGCACAGAGAACCGCTGGCGTTAATGTTCCATCGATAGAAAGAAACCGGTTTCCCAGACGCTCTGAGAGAGAGGGAGAGAGAGAGAGAGAGAGAGAGAACCGATCAATTTGACCCAAGCCGTGGTCGATGCAGAGAGACCATGCACGTACCTCTTCCACATCCTCCTCCTCCTCCTCCTCCTCCTCCTCCTCCTCCTCCCTCTCCACGTAATACCCTTCACCCTACCCCTACTCCACGATTCCCTTCGACCTCGCAGTTCGTAGTTTGTACCGTTTTCCACGTACAAAAACTCTTGGAGTTCCTTCACTCCGAAGCCACGTGACATTCCGGTACTACTACGAAACGACGCCGGTTGTTGATCGAGAGAAATAATAATGAAAGTCAGCTGGGAGGAATGGGAGTGAGAAGAGATGAGAAGAGAGGAGAGGAGAGGAGAGTAGAGTAGACTAGAGGAGAGGAGAAAAAGAGAGGAGTGAAGAGGAGAGAAGAGAGAGGTATAGGGAAAAAAAAAAGCAACGGTTTCTGAATTGCATGTGACAGAGAACAGAAAGAGAAAGAGAGAGAGAGAGAGAGAGAGAGAGAGAGAGAGAGGATGGATGGCACACGCATGGTGCTGGATGCACCGTGTGGGATTCACCAGAAACAATAGCCATTGTCAACCGTTCTATCCGCGGACTCATCTCGCGCCCGGCCTTTTCCCGTTATATGTACGAGAGGCGCGCGCGTTGGTCTACTTGCAAAATTCAATTAAAATAAACTTTCGCAGCCGGCGTAAGCGTAGCTACGCGGAACAAAAAGGCAAGGGATTGTTGCGGGTATGCGCGTGTGTGTGTGTGTGAGAGAGAGAGAGAGAGAGAGAGAGAGAGAGAGAGAGAGAGAGAGAGAGAGAGAGAAAGGAAGAGAGAGGTAGAGAGATGAAAACGGAAGGAAAGTAGCGTGATAAGGGCTCGGGCCACACCTTGATATCAGATATCTCTACTATCTCTCTCTCTCTCTCTCTCTCTCTCTCTCTCTCTCTCTTTCTCTATTTTTCACCTTTCTCTTTTTTCGTCATAGCTTTTAACAAAATGACGCGGATTTTATTATCGGATAGCCTTTAAGGGCGCGGTCAGGTAAAGCCCTAGCGAAGCTTAATGGGACGTTAATCGGGCCTCGCCTTGCTCTCTCTCTCTCTCTCTCTCTCTCTCTCTCTCTCTCTCTCTCCCTCCCTCCCTCTCTCTTCTATTTTCCCCCTTGACCAAAATGAGAGATGAACGCAGGACATGCGAATCATCGTTACCGTGTTATTATTCTTATTCTTTTATCATTCGCTGGATCGTTCGAGATATTTCAATTTAGAAAGTTACGAATGCGTTCCACTCGAATGTTTGCTTTAGATTCGAAGATTTGACGATGATGTAATAGATTTTTTTAAGGTCATTAGTTTTAAGTGTTTATACTACCATCATTTTATTGAGCATATATATATATATATATATATATATATATATATATATATATATATCGTACGTATATATAAATAAGATGTGTCAATGGCATATATAACGATATTAAAAACGTTTAAATTCGTGGATATATCGAAATCAGGATTTTAGTCTACAAAATGATTTATTTACTTATTTATTTTTTTTATTTCAATTTCATCTCATCATATATATATATATATATATATATATATATATATATATATATATATATCGTACGTATATATAAATAAGATGTGTCAATGGCATATATAACGATATTAAAAACGTTTAGATTCGTGGATATATCGAAATCAGGATTTTAGTCTACAAAATTATTTTTTTACTTATTTTTTTAATTTCAATTTTATCTCATGGAATACGAAAGACAATCGGACAATATGAACTTTCTATACTCAATCGCAACAATAATTTTACAAAATAAACGTTTATACTTTGGATTTGTAGAAAACCACAAATGTATCGATTATAAGAATTTTATCCATGCTACTTTATATAATAAGTACATATTTCCGAAAAGAAAAATGCGCGTTATAATTAATATACATGTAAAATCTTGATTAAATAATTAATCACTTTTAAAAAGATATAACAAGTAATCTTGAGTATATGGAACGCTTAAATCAAAATGAAATGTCACAAACTTAAGAAGAAAGGCACAGGGAAGGTGTAAAAATAAACATAAATTAAAACTATCGCGATAGTTGGAGCGTGCAAGTTGGTAGTAGGAGCAAAGCGATCAACGCAGTAGATGTTAAAGCGATGGATACACACACACACTCATATATACATATATATATATATATATATATATATATATACATACACATATATACATACACAAGGTAAATAGACGAGTGGAGAAAGCGTGTCGAGCGGAAAATCGAACGAAGCCGCTTTTACTGCGATTTTTGACGCAAGGATCGATCGAAAAGTTGGAAAGTGTAACCGGGGAACGAGCTTAGAAGGCGAATCGAAATTCGTCCGGTAGACGACGACGATAACGAGAAAGCGCCTTGTCGGCTTCTTTATATATATATAAAATACATAAATGTGTGTGTATGTGTATCATAGACTTTACACACACACACACGCGCGCGCGCGCGCGTATGATGTATGTATGTATGTACGTATGTATGTATGTATACGTATGTGTATACATGTAGCATGTATGTATGTGTTTATTTATTTATGTATGTATATATGTATGTATGTATGTATGTATGTATGTACATAGAACCGATCAACGAAGCTCGGTTTACGATCGAAACCTAATCGGCCGACGCCTACTTTTCGAGCTCGATTAAAATTAAAACGTGCACGTAAAACGATAGACGACCCTTCTTCCATATCTTCTCCTAAGGGAATGTACAAGCTATTATAAATTATTTTATACCGGGATAAATGCAATTCTTTCGTTTTACTCTTTTTAAAATTTCACAAGAGGGGTTAGTAGGAGGTACTAATCCCATAGTTATTTTCTAAGCAAGGATATAAAACAACGGCGGAAAAGAAAATGTTCCAACAGCCTGCGAGTGCACTTTATACATAAATACATAGATACATACATACATGCACACACGCGCGACTATTAAACATCTTTATTTAGAACGATCGATTTTCAAGCCGTTCGAGATAATTCAAGTATTAACGCGCTTATTACCAGGCAAATTTTGCGTTAATAGACGGGTACGATTTATTATATAAAGAAAAAAAAGAAAAGAAAAACGAACGTACGTGCGGATATTTTTTTTCTCTCTCCAAGCATACTCTTTATGTCTGTTATAAAGAATTTTTATTTTTTTCTCCAAGTGTACTCTTTACGTCTGCCATAAAGCATATTATATGTGTTTCAACGAATCAAGTAGCGGTAACAATTATTATAACGATAAAATATGTTCGAGGGTAGATATTTAAAAAGTGAATATTTAAAGAGATATTTATCTCTTTCGATACGTCCGTTGAACAGAAAAATTGGATACTTTCCACAAGACTGGTTATTGTCCTGACTAAAGCGTAATATATATATATATATATATATATATATATATATATATATATATATATATAGTGTATGTGTGTATATGTATATTATACATACATACATACATACATACATACATAGATACATATATATATATATATAAATACACACACACAATTTTTTTTTATCTTCACTTAGAGAAGAACTATAACCCGGTCTCTCTCTCTTAGTATCGCCATCCAATATACTACGTTGATCTAATATTTATGAAATGGTGAAAAAAAATTAAAAAAATAAAAATAAAAATAAAAACGTCGGAGGGCAAGCATGCCACCGATGTTCCCTAGTGCGGATCTTTCAACGCTTTAACGTTATATTTTTAACCTCGAAGCAACATCTCATCGCGCTTTGTTAAATGGACTTCCTCTCTCGGATTTTTCTCCCTGTACGATATGCTTACGCATTCAAGATTTACGCTTTATTATCGTTCGTATTTTCGAGATTTACCTTGTTAAAAGGATATGATATATTATTGGTAAATAAAAGAGAGAGGGAGAGGGAGAGAGAGAGAGAGAGAGAGAGAGAGAGAGAGAGAGAGAGAGAGAGAAAGGGGGGGAACAATCTTCATATTTCCCTATCGATTTATGACACTCAAAAGAAGGCAATGGAGTATATTAACATATAAAATTATCTATATCTAAAAGAAAAAAGAAAAGGAAAGATTTTTTTTTTTTTTATATTCTTCCCATCTCAGATATACATTTTTTTCTTCTTCTCCAGGATTTACGAGAATAAGAAGAAATTCAGGTCGGATCGATCGATTTTATTAAGAAGAGACACGCACGATGTGAAAATATATATATATATATATATATATACACGTATATACGTAGGTGTTAGCTAACGTAACGTAAAACACATGGCGCATCGTAAGGCTTGTTTCAACATTAGACGATGCCGACGATTTTATTACAACGTTATATCGCTCTTCTTCCATAGATGCACGAAAGGTTTTGTCCATAGCTTTGTAGTACTTCGCGTTATTCGTATCGGCATGCAATATAGCATATATCACGCATATACACATATACGTGTATTGTATAGAGACACGAAGGCCTATCGGTAAAACGTTTCTCTCTCATGAGGAATAACGAGAAGACGGTTGATATTCATTGTTGTATCGAGGCCTATAAGAAAGGTCATACATACATACATACATACATACATACATACATACATACATACATATCTATTTATCTATATATATATACTGTTGGATATGTGTCAGCTAATAATTGACCGAAGGTATTCGATCAAATGATATGATAATATAAGTACGTTTTCTTGTTACGACCAAAAAAAATATAAAGAAAAAGAGAAACAGAGTGGGGAGGGGAGGGGGGAGAGATAGATAAAGATAAAATGCGATAAAAAACAAAGAAAGAAAATATATATATGTGTGTGTGTATGTGTGTGTGTATATATGAAACTATACGTATTATGAAAAAGGGACCTGAAGAGAAGTGATTTTAAGCGAAGTGAAGTGAAGATAAAAAGGTGAAGAGGGACAAAAAGGAACGGAGAGATGGAAATTTCGTTGTAACGACAAAATAATGATTTTATGGAAAGATTGACGAACTGAAAGAGGATAAAAATAAAAATAAAAATAAAAATGAGAATAAAAATATGGAAGAGAGATAGGATGCGATCAAAATCGAAATAAGTGGTTTTATCCAACGAGAGCTATCGAAAAAGTTAACTGAAAAGAAAGAAGTAATGGGAAAGAAAGTAGACGATTAAAGTCTAAGAAAAAGTGTAAAACAAGTATGCAAGAAAGGCCGAAGAAGTGAAGTCAAGAAAAGAGTAAGAAAGAAGAAAAGAAATGAATGAAAGAAGAGAGGGGGGAGGGAAGGAGAGAGAGAGAGAGAGAGAAAATGTGAATAAAATAAAAGAAAAAAATGTGAGAGCGTGTGACAAGGATCGAAGAAGGGAAATAAAAAAAACCGAAGTATGGAAAAAAAGACAGACGGACGGAATGCAATTTAATAGTAAGATATTAAAGGTAGGCTGTCGTTAGAAAAAAAAAAAAAAAAAAATTGACGATTTGAAAGGAAGAGAACAAATGATACGATAACGATAAATCTAAGAAAAATGACAACGAGAAAAGTCGAAGAAGTGAAGAAAGGAGATATAAAATCTGATCAAAATCGAAGAAGAAGTATAAAACAATTATATAACGAAAATGGTCGAATAAGTGAAGAAAGGAAGAAACGAGAGAGGGAGAGAGAACTCGATCAAAGTAGAAGGAGTTTGAAACGAGTATGTAACGAGACGGAGACGAAGAAGAGAAGTGATGTGAAGTGAAGAGAAGAGAACAGAAGAGAAGGAAGAAAGAAAGAAAGAAAAGGAAGGGAGGTAGAGAGGTAGAGAGAGAGAGAGAGAGAGAGAGAGAGAGAGAGAGAGAGAGAAAGAGAGAGAGAGAGAGAGAGAGAGAGAGAGAGAGAAAGTTGATAAAAAGGGCAGATAAAAAAAGGGAACGAAAGTAGAAGAGGAAAGAAGAAAACTCTCGTCGATGTGCTTGGTAGCACGCGGGGGTTGATTTTAATAATCCCCAGGGAGGAGGAATACGTTCGTGGATGTGACCTTTATGAAATGCTACACCCTTTGCCAGGACCTGATTGCAGTTCTTCTCAGGCCGTAGACACACTCGTGCACGTTTTCTCATCTGTATATGCATGTGCGTGTGTGCTCCTCGTATGTCCGTTTGTGTGTATGTGTGTATATATATTATACACATCATACATATATATTTGTCGAGATTTGAGAGAGAGGGAGAGAGAGAACAGAGAACGGCTGGTGCGCCATTGTTTCTCGACATACGCGCGCGTTTAATCCGTACCTGCGAGAGGGTAAAAGGGAGGAAGGGAAGAGAAAAAAAAGGGAGAAACCTAGACTCCCTCTGTGTATCCGGCGGCATCGTGTCAGAAAGAAAGTAAACGTAGCAAACGCTTGCGCGCTCTACAGAAAAAAATGGGGAGAGAGAGAGAGAGAGAGAGAGAGAGAGAGAGAGAGAGAGAGAGAGAGAGAGAGAGAGAGAGAGAGAGAGAGAGAGAGAGAGAGAGAGAGAGAGAGAGAGAGAGACGAGCTCGTATCAACCCCCCGACGAAGTTTTCTCTTCGCCTCTTCTCGAGAGAGAAAGAGAGGAGAGAGGAGAGAGAGAGAGAGAGAGAGATAGACTTCGTCAACATATATTTCTCGAGAAGAAGATAGATATGTAAAGAGTATCGCCGATCGATTCTAATGTATCTACTATATATGAACCGTGTAATACGATTGTATAACGTAAGAGATCGATCTCTATTTCTCTTTGTTTTGTTTCTTCTTTCTTCGAATAATTTATATCTTTGTTTCTTTCTTTTCTTTTTTTTTTTTCTTCTTTTTAATCTCCGAATCGAAAACATCAAGGAGAAGGGGGCAGAGGTCGTTAACCCTTCCAATGTAAGATTTTTGGATTTTTCTTTAAGAATTGTAGTAATACAAAGGTATTATACCAATTGTCGAGTAAATATTAAAATGAAAATAATTAAAAGTGGCAACGAATAAAATTTGTTTAATAATTTGTCTTTTTGCCTTTTTTTTCCTTCTACTAATGAAATTTAACAAGAGAAAAAAGAAAAAAGAAAAGAATAGATAGAAAGAATTGAAAGTTGCGTTGCGTCTGGGTTGCGTTGTGCATTCTCAACATTTATGTTATGATACCCCGCAACCAAACGTTATTCAAGGATCAACTCTCCAGCTATAAACTGTTTTACTGTTATGGCTCTTAAAGCGTTTGAAAATATTATCTTTCAGTATATCAAAATCGACTAGCGAAAATATAATTCAACCGTGTCTTCTTATATACATTAAACTTTTTACACGCTCCTTTTACTTAACGATGATCATAATAATAATAGTAATAATAATAATAATAATAATAATAATAATAATAATAATAATAATAATAATAATAACAATAATAAAAATAATAATAATAATAATAATAACAATAAAAATAATAATCAAACGAAAAAGTTGCTTCTAACACGTAGCAAAATATTATCTTTTGCCATGTCAAAAAATTCACTCGTAACAAAAAAAAAGGAAGAAAAAAAAATTAGTCGAACGTTTCCTTACTTATAGAAAATGTTTTTACCCTCGCGCGTTTACCTTCATTAAAACAATCAAAAAGAAAGAAAAAAAAAAAAAAAAGAAAAGACAAGAAAACATACAACGGCGGACACGTTATTTTCAATGATGATTCGCAAAAAAAAAAAACAAAAAAAAAATAAGGATTCGAACGGAGTTATGGGCGCGCATAAATATGGAATGATTCAGAAAAATTATGAAAGATATTTTCAAACGTGTACCTGTAACACGCGTTACCTTGAATTTCTTTCTCGTTTTATCGTCCGTGTCTTTTCACTGATAAGAAATAATGAAAGGCAGAAAGCAACGTCGACGGAGAAAAAGGAAAAAAGAACAAGAAAAAAAAAAAGAAAAGGATAGAGGGGTTGGGGAGGGGAGGGGAGGGGAAGGAAAAAAGAGAACAAAACGAAACGAAAGTGTAGCCGCTACTTTACTCGCTTTCGGTCGTAGAGCAACGCCGGAAGAGACGGCTTCCGGAGCACGAAGCCGCGAGCGGAAATTTGTAGCGATAAGACGATAGAACTGAACGAAGAACACGCATTCTCCGGAGAAACGTTTTCTCCCACTTGTTTTCTCTTCTATCCTAAGAGCAAAGCCCTTAACGAGCTAACACATATCAACCGACAATATTTTCACCATCGATTTGTACAAATAATATTTATACATGTCCTCTTTTTTTTTTAAAGAAATCATTTAATTAAATTCCATTCATTGTTTAGACGGGATAAAAATAAATAGTAAAATAAAAAGTAAAAATATTTATTGTTATTAATGTTTAATACTATGCCAGGGTAAGCATTTGTACCGAATGATAAATGAGGGGGAAAATATATATATAAAAAAAAAAGGAAACGTCATTTTTGTTATATAAAAAAAAAAAAAAAAAAATAATAAATAACTGATAATCCTGTTATTTATGTACTGTGTGAAATAAGAGAATGAATATATGTATATTTATATATCCATTTTTATTAAGAGATAAGGGACAATCTGTTTTTATATACAATGTGAAATAAGAGAATGATTAAAAAGAAAATTATAATAAATAATAATATTGAGCAATAAAATATTGACAAAAAGTAGTATACCATATTTCGTTTTAATTGTTTAAATGGAATAAAAATGAACGAAATATTGAATTTTTATTAAAGACTGAAACTCTGTAAAAGTTATTAATGATATACCGATCGAACAAAAATACTAAAGAATAAAATAACGCGTCATTACGTACTGCTGATATTAAAGTAATAACAAATCTAAGAAGAAAAGAGTGAGAGAGAGAGTGAGAGAGAGAGAGAGAGAGAGAGAGAGAGAGAGAGAGAGAGAGAGAGAGAGAGAGAGAGAGAGAGAGAGAGAGAGAGAGAGAGAGAAATTATAAAATAGAAAGAATTAGATTCCAGAGAATGATACGATCATAATATAAACGCCAACTACGACTTTCCAAGAAATCCCGATTTCACGATAATACTGTGTTCTAGAAATTCACAACTATCGTCAAAATAAAGTTTTGATAACGGTGGGTGGGGTGATGGATGGGTGGTCACATCTACATTAACTTTAAAAAAAATCCGTTTAATTTTGTTACAGAGGAAACATAGTATAATATAAGAGAGAAAATTAACTCGAGGTGATCATAATTGAGAACTTGTTGGTCAAGAAAAAAGACAGAAATGCTCTTTCGCGAGGGGGTCCGATAACATGATGTTATCCAAGGTAATGACTAAAGAGACGAAGACAAAGCCAGAGACAGAGACAGATACAGAAACAGACAGACAGACAAACAGAAGAGAGAGAGAGAGAGAGAGAGAGAGAGAGAGAGACCAGTTAGAAATAGAATAGTTTGCATTCGCAATGATTCTTTACTGCCACAAAAAGATCTTTTGTGCTTTGGTCCGACCTTGACTAGGTATATATACCACATGCATGCATGCATGCATGCATGTATGCATGATACATATATATATACACATATACATATGTATCTACGATACGTAGAGACGTCTCATCGAATCAAAAGAACACACATCGTTATCGTTGGACGAGAATCGCCTAAATGGCCGCACAGACCGACACGAGTACCGATGTCATTTCTATGACAATGAGAGAAGGAAGAAACGATGTCTATGCACCCTCGACCCATTTCTCTCTCTCTCTCTCTCTCTCTCTCTCTCTCTCTCTCTCTCTCTCTCTCTCTCTCTCTCTTCGTTTATTTTTTTTCTTTTTTCTCTTCTTTCCTTTCCTTCTTTTTTTGTCTCTTACTTCAGACGTTTAAATATTCAGGAAATTTGACTGACCTAACTTTATCCATTTTTACGATTTTTGAGGTCACCTCAGTCGCATATATATATATATATATATATATATATATATATATCGCATACACACACACAGACACACGCGCACGTGTGTTTCTCTTCTGACCTCGCAAACTGACTTCCCTTTCCCCTTCCCACCTCCCCTCCTCCTTTCATCCCATACCCACCCACCTCCCCTGCCTCCATGGTATTTTACTCTTTAACACGGAGCACGTATGCTGCCAAAGGAGAATGTAATAATCACAACGAGTCGACTCTTATTACCGTAGAGGTCTCCCATTACCTCTCCAAGTTGAGGGTGCCGATGATATGGAAGTCGTTCCTTCCATCTCTCCTTTTTCTATTCTTGACGCGTACATCACATATAAGCATAATCTTTTAGTATTATATGCGCGCGCGCGCGCGTGTGTGTGTGCGTGTGCGCGCGTCAGTAATTAGATGAAAATGGCTTAACAAGGGTTTCTTCTTGGAACGGACATTTTATTTCTTTTCTTGTTTCTTTCTACATTAGTTTTCTTTCCAACCGGTACTTACAAATATGTAAATACATATATACATATATATTTTCGAACGTTGTTGAACTTGAGAGAAAGTGTGTGTGTGTGTGTGTGTGTGTGTGTGTGTGCGTGCGTGCGTGCGTGCGTGCGTGTGTGTGTGTGTGTGTGTGTGTGTGTGTGTGTGTGTGTGTGTGTGTGTGTGTGTGTTTAGGAAAACAGGAAGCAAGAAGGATGAACGGTAAACGTGAAGCGAAATGTAAACCGCCATTACCTTTTTTCTTTTACCGAATTTAAGATACTTAAATTGTTAGGATGTATGGTGCCTTAAAAAAAAAATAAATAAATAAAAATAAAAAATAAAAAAGAAATAATTGTATACGAAGTATAGCTTTCCTTTGTTCAATATGAATCAATTAAATCACTGTAAGTGAAATGTTAAAAAATAAAAAAATAAAAAAAGAGAAGAAAAAAAAAAGAAAAGAAAATAATCAGATATTAATCACTTAAATCGCAATAAGCCAAATGCTCAAGTACTCAGATTTTCTTAATCTATATCTAATCTTTCAAACCGCTAATACCGACAAATACAATTGAGCTACAATCGAACGAGAAAATAACCGTGAAATGTAATGAGAGAGAGGAGAGGAGAGAGAGAGAGAGAAGTTGTGACCATTCGTTTAACCAAATGTAAAGAAGAAGTGAATATTCCTTTTCGTCGAAGGGCACATATCCCTTTCTCACGCGTCTATTTTATATGAATACGAATAGGAAGAGTTATTATATCGAATTTGCATCTCCCGAAGGAATATGTTGGTGGTATCGTAGAAATTCGTGACGGCACTACTGTTATCAAAGTATGGCGATAGCAACGACAAAGTTATGACACTCGATACAATGATATACCGATAACGACGTTTCTATACTCATAAATCAAGCTACGAGAGTGAACCGAACACACGCGTTTCTTCCTCTCCCCACCTTCTCTTTCTCTCTGACCGATCGAAAGAACAATATCCAACAATTTATCTCTACTTTTCTTTTCCCGATTATTGTTTTTTTTTCTTTTTCTTTGTTTTTTTCCTTTTGGAAAAATTAATAAAAGTCAATGAAAAATTTTGAAACATTCATTATTACATCCTCGTGTCCCTCCTCGTAGATCTTATTTGTAAAATATTTCTTATTTATAAAAACAAAAGAACTATATTTATTAAAAGCCTCGTATATAATTTATAAACCATTTAGATACTCTAAATTCTGATACTGTCGTTCATTTTTATTCCTATTCCGTTCTCTTATTATTATTTTTTTTTTGTTCTCCTTTTCCTATCGCTATTTCAATAATTAAACCTTTAGCCGTTTCATATACATTTGTTTCTTCCCTTCCCTGTCCCCTAATTTCATTCGTTTTCACTTCCTTCGCGGTCATGACATTAATAATAATAATAATGATGATGATGATGATGATAACAACGATCATGATGTTGTAAAACACGAAAGAAAACGATTCGTTGGGTGGCTGACAAAAAATTCCTTCCAACATTTTTAACTCGACGCTACTAACGAATTAGCGATTCGGACACGAGACTATAAATGAGAGAACGCAATAAAAATGGCTCATGTCAGTTCAAGACAAACTATCGTCGGTTTATTTGAAACAAAAAATAAAAAAAAAAAGAAGAAAATAAATGAAATGAAATAAAAAGAAGGACAAAAATGATTTTGGCCTTAAAAATACATTTTTCGTTTTGATGTAATACTAATACGGTAAGTTTGAATTATTTAAAAATTATTTCACTATAATGCCACCACGCGCATAAAAAATTTCGCACGTTCGTACATATATAGAAATTCTACAGAAAATAATTCCCATCGTGTTTTTAGGGGGAGGAAAAAAAAGAAAAAAAAAACTTAAAGACTAACGTTTAAGACAAATTATGTCATTTAATATTTCAAACGTGACTTATTATTGTAAAATCATTTTTATAATCACCATCTCATATACAATATTGTACATAAGAAGACGTAAGAAGTATTATTATTATTATTATCATCATCATCATCATCATCATCATTATTATTATTATTATTATAATTATTATTATAATTATAATTATAATTATAATAATAATAATTATTATTATTATTATTATTATTATTATTATTATTATTATTATTATTATTATGCAATTTCAAAGAAAAAAAATTTTACTGAAGTTTTCAACTAAAGAAAATTCTATCTATCCTATGCCATCTCCATCATCATATCTCTTGCAAGCGTATGCATAATAAAAGCAAGAAAGACAAATTTTTTTATCGCGACTACTTGAAAAATGATCTCTCGTCTACCTTTCGCCGAGCTTACTCCCCCCCCCCCTCTCCCGTCAATACATTTGCGTAGAAAATTTCGATATCATCTTCTGTCTTCGAGTCGGTTACAAAAAAAAAAAAGGAGAAATAGTAATAAAAAAAAAAAGAAATGTCATTTGAATTCATAAATCCTCAACGACAATATAAATTTATCGATAATAGAAGAAAATAGATATTTGATTACTCTTTATTGAATGTGAGAGAGAAAGAGAAAGAGAGAGAGAGAGAGAGAGAGAGAGAGAGAGAGAGAGAGAGAGAGAGAGAGAGATTTCGTTACAAGGAACGATAATTATTTTCGTCCTTGAGCTTTGGAGCATTAAACCATCGGCAATGTAATCTAACGACGGATCTAATGAATTCCCGGTAAAAATTAATTGCCTCTTCCTCCCCTCCCCCCACCCCCTCCCCACCAATGAAATTTATTTTCGGCGGAACTGTCTCCCCTCGTAAAAAATCTCATCCCAATTTACGTTGATCGTTGCTTTTTTTCTCGATTTCTCTCACATGGATTTGTGTAATTTTATCGAAAAAAAAAGAAAGAGAGAAAAAAAGAAAAAAAAGATAAGGGTCAATTGTTGGCGAAAAGCTTATTCTAAGAATGCGTTAACGAATAATCGATAACGCGAATTAAAGTCATCGATCTACTAATAAATAAGATTTGATCAACGTGATGAGTACGTTTCTATAACCATCGAAAACCCAAATTCTTTTTGATTATGTTAAAACATTGAGTATTCGATGCCCAAGAAAAAGTTTCAATTACTTTTCTTGCACGCAAATACGTATTCATGTAAATGTAAATATATATGTATAATAATGGTTTAAAGATAGAAAAAGGAGGGAGGTGGCAGTGGTTTGCATATCAAAGTTTAGTGTATGCATTAAAAAGCACAAGACAAGTTTCGATCATGTCTATCTAAAATTTCCTTTTTTTTTTTTTTTATCACTAGATTTAGCAACCGATCATAAAATGAATCAAAAAGGGGTTTAGATCGTTATTATAATAAATATTTACCTGCAATTTTATCGGATGTTTCTTTCACTCACGAGGCATTACGAAAATATTATTTTTCTATTATATATACCTACACACGACCAATTTTATATTGTGTGTGTGGGTGTGTGGTGTATGGTGTATGTGTTTATCTATTTTTTCCTGAGATATGTATATATAAGGTATATACCTTAATCCTTTCCTTACTAAAGTTAACACCATATAGTCACTCGACGTTCAACACGCTCGCTGTACCTTTAAAAGTGACTATAATTTCATCCTACAAAATTCTACTTCCATATATCTTAACATTTTTCATGACAACCACAACACACACGACTTTTATATTAATTTCATAAAACTCGAATAAGAAATCAATAATTTACGGTATTAATTCATTACATAAAAACGACAAAATTAATAATTTAAAAATCCAATAATACGACGAAATATAATAAATAATAACGAATAACAAAAAATTAACAATAATAACGAATAACGATTGCCGGTAGTTAGTTATAGTTATAAATTTAACGATTCGTTAAAATTTTTATAGTGCTCGACGGATAAAGGGAAAGGGAAGAAAAGAAAAATAAAATAATAATAAACAAAAAAGTCGAAAAAGAAGAAGAAGAAGAAGAGAATACTGAAAGGGATAAAACACTTCTATCCTCGAGGAAGAATTCGAATAAAATTTTGTTTCATGATCGTCGATCGAGTAACTGCAAGAAAGAAACACTATCGCCTGAAGAATGCACGCGTCAGCGCGATGCAGGAATGCATATCGGACAGTGAGACGGCAGCGGATAGCACGTTTCGTTTCCACGAAAATATTTCTTACAAGTTCTTTCGAGAATCCCCCTCCTCTCTCTCTCTCTCTCTCTCTCTCTCTCTCTCTCTCTCTCTCTCTCTCTCTCTCTTTCTCTCTCATCGCCCACCCTTTCTCTCTCTTTCTCGAAAGAAAGAGAGGGAGGAGGAGGGAGAGGAAGGAGGAATCAACGAGGAAGCGAAAATTCTAATGAAACAAACAAACAAAAATTATGCAATTATTCCATACTACTTTGCTTTCTTGCAACAATTTTTTTATTTTTTTCTTTTTTTTTTTTTTGCACGATCGTAAGATCCGAGAGTAAACGGAGAAAGTAACTCCACGTCTGTATACACTCGGTATTACTATATATATACTTGGTGGCCCACGTAAATGTCAACTTCAATGAAAATGTCTGCGACGTATGTTTTATTACACAAAGGGGGCCCATCCATCCGTCCATATATCATTCATTCTACCAATTACGTCAACAAGGTCAGTTAAATTTTATATTGGTCGAATGGTTCAGTTCTTTTCAATATTATTTTTATTTATTTATTTTTTTGTTCCTTCTACTCTTCCTCTTCCTCTTCTTCTTCAAAAAGCATAAGCAAGGTAGAGTTAATTGAATTTTATACTAGCTTGATAGTTTCGTTCTCTTCAATATTATCTACGCTGTTTGTTTTTGGAAAAAGAAAGAAAAAAAAAAGAATTATCGACAAAATCAATTAAATTTTATACCGCACAATTATGCTTAAATGTATAATTCGACAGTTATATAATAAGATAGTTCTTCGCTTTATTACCTATGTTATTATTTATTTTAGAATTACATAAAACACATATATACATATATATGACTTTTATAATTAATAATTAGACAAATATCAACATGGTTTCATGCATTACTCCGTGTGTGAATATATATATATATATATATATATATATATATATATATATATTAATACATATATATATTCAATAATATATCTACACACACGCGCGCGCAAACGCACACACGCACCAATATTATCTACACTATTACTTATTTTCGAATTATATAACGTACATTTCTGACTTTTACGTTATAATTAATTAATAATGAAAGAAATATCAATGTGATTCCAGTTATATACATATATGCAATATATTATATAAATAAATAAATATATATATTAATAATATATATTAATAATAAATTATTATATATATATATATGTTTATTTATATTTATATTTATATTTATATTTATATTTATATTTATATTTATATTTATATTTATATTTATATTTATATACACACTATACGTAACGAAGCGTAACGGGATAATCGCCTTCTTTCTCTAATTGCAAAAGTTCTCCCGGAAAATTTCCACGTCGATGTGATGGAATAATAAACAGAAGCATGTAAAAAATCGCGACGAAAGAAGAACGAAAGTAATTAGTGGCGTTCGCGGCGGTGGTTCTCGTTATATCGCCGAACCGTGCGAGAGTACGAGAGCTCAGCCGCGAAGGATCCTTTATAGTTCTCTCTCTTTCCTCTTCTCTCTCTCTCTCTCTCTCTCTCTCTCTCTCTCTCTCTCTCTCTCTCTCTCTCTCTCTCTCCTTCTCTTTCTCTCTTTCTCACGTTGAACGCTAAGCACGCTTCTAGGGTGCGGCCTTTGCAAATAAATCGTGCTTTTAGAATGAAACGATAGCGATCGTTTAATCGGCCCGTCGGCCGATGTAATCGAAGGTGCATGCATAGAACGCATAAATTCGATACCTAAACGCAATTCGAATACCAGCGTCATGAGTATCACGCGTGCCATTGGTGCTGCCAATGAAAATTATATACATACTATCTGGCTTCCTTCAGTTACGCATCATCAACCGTCTTGCGGTACTTCTATTATTATTATTATTATTAATATTAAATTGATTGACAAGTAACTGTTCGCGATTCTTAATAGTCCGTTTCCAAATAAATATGATTATTGTTTTACCACAAACTCTGACATTACTTAACCAGCCAACCACCACGTTATATTATCTACGATTGTTATGTATTTGTTAATTCAATGTAATATATATTGAAAATTTCTATATTACTATTGGCTCTGATTTAATACTACGCTATTGTTTTTGCTGTTGTTATTATTAATTAATTATTGAAAGTACCGAAATTGCTTAAAAGACAGAGCATACATATTACATATAAATATGGTATAATGTGTGTATGTATGTATATATATATATATATATATATATATATATATATATTATATGCATTGATAATTATATATTATATAAACAATAGTATACTATTGTCATTTATATACATATGTTTATTATCATCATCATCACCATCATCATCGTCATTATTATTATCATGATTATTATATTTTTAGTTAAATATGAGATATTAAGAATTCCGAGATAATTTGTAAACTAACCCAATACACAGCTATATATATATGTATATATATACACATACACATAAATCTACGTAATTCAAAATAAGACACTCATTGTCAGTATAATATATCGCGAAAAATCCTGTTGAAACCATTTAGTTGACGGTTTGTTCCAAGTATCATATGTGAGCAGAACCGAGCCGAGCCGACTAAACTCGACTCGACTCGACTCGACTCGAGCGATAATTAAATTTCCAACGTCGAAGAAGAAAAGATCTACTCCCTACGGCATTTTCTATGAACGACCAAACGAACGAACGAACCAACAAACGAACCAACGAACAAACGAAATAGAAAAAGAAAACAACAGCGACGGAGGGTAGAAAAAATTGTCATAACATTGCTACGTAGCGAGATATACGTAAACATATAAATACTGTTACGTACGATCTAAGAACATCATTTTAGTACCGATCTAACTTATCTTAAAACTTATCGTTAGATGTTTTCTTTTTTTTTTTTTTTCATTGGTAATGATCGGCATACGCCTTCGAAAAAGAGCCGAAAGAAAAATAATGAGCCAGAGTTGTTTAAAATGTTTCACAATTTAAATCCAAGTCAATTATCCAATTATCAAGCTATTCAAGTTAAATCAATTATCATAACAACCATTAGACGGGTCAATTATTTTTTCTATATACTCGAGCGTAAAAGCTTGTAAATAAATCTTTTTTTTTTTTTCTTCTTCCTCTTCTTCTTCTTTTTTCCTTCTTCCACCTCTACGTTCATATACATATCTACAACAATCGGACGACGACATAATTACATTTCCTTGAGGAAAACAATAAAAGTTCTCATTACAAAATATTGTTTTCCTTATCATCTGCTTTGGATGTAAACAACATCGGAGAAGAAAAATAGATCGAGAAAATGCGAAGAGAGATTGACCGTATAAACGGGACAGAAAGACAGAAGAGAGAGAGAGAGAGAGAGAGAGAGAGAGAGAGAGAGAGAGAGAGAGAGAGAGAGAGAGAGAGAGAGAGAGAGAGAGAGACGATGTTACACGATACCAACAGCTGCTGTTGTATCGCACCTGTGTGTACTCGAACGCGTAACGAAATAATTTAGGAGAGTGAAACGATAATCAGATTTTAACAAATGGAAAGAGCCTAGGTAGAGTGAGAGAGAATGCGAGAGAGAGAGAGAGAGAGAGAGAGAGGACGTAAGGGGTGAGTAAGGGGTTAGTTCTCTATTCTCAGTATAAAACAGTGTGCGAGATGTTCGGCCGTACTTTCTACTAATTTTTATGATACCGAAAGAGAGAGAGAGGGGGGTGGGAGAGGGAGAGAGAAAGAGTAAATGACGTTATAGAGGAAAATCATTACCCGCATCGTTGAGAGAAGGGCCCAGCCAGCGAGATAATTAAATTTCCAGCTATGAACGCTCGAGGCGAAACGACGGAAAAGAGAGACAGAGACAGAGACGGGAAGAGAGGGAAAGGGAAGGAGGTTTAGGACGATGAAGGAGAAAGAAGAACAGGA
Organism: Dolichovespula sylvestris; assembly: GCA_918808275.2. Classification (NCBI taxonomy): domain Eukaryota; kingdom Metazoa; phylum Arthropoda; class Insecta; order Hymenoptera; family Vespidae; genus Dolichovespula; species Dolichovespula sylvestris. Next base: position 4,128,026 of record OU964964.1, on the reverse strand, counting down.
GAAACGAGAGGAAGAGTTATAGTCAAACTGCGCCTCCCCCGCGTCTTTCGTCATTACGGATTAACTCATGGTATATTGCGTGTATCTATCGTCCACCTTATTCATCTCTATTAATGAAAGAAGATAGATAGAGAGAGAGAGAGAGAGAGAGAGAGAGAGAGAGAGAGAGAGAGAGAGAGAAAGAAGCGAGAATGAATAATTAAAATCGACTTGAGAAATTTGTCGGCTCGAAAAGAACTCGATCGATCGATTACAAACACCTTTTTTCCCCTTTTACTTATTGTAATATTTCGTTCGTGTGTTCCTATTGGTAAGAAATTAGATAATTAATATATGTATATTTTGCACGTCTCCATTATTCACATTATTCGTCTAAATTAATGAAAGAAGATTATGAGAGAGAGAGAGAGAGAGAGAGAGAGAGAGAAACGAAAATGAATAATTAGGATCAATTTTTTGAAAGTTGAAATTTGTTAACATTTCGAAATTTATTCGACAGGAAAAGAACTCGATCGAACGATTAATCCATTAGATACAATTTTTACATTACTCATTTTAATATTCCGTTAGTGCGTATCCTATTGATAATAAAATAGATAATTATATAGTATATATCAAGTTTGGTTCTTATCGAAAGGAAATTCGTCGTCCAATCTCCCTTATCTACTTCCGGATATAGTCCACAGAGTAAAGTTCTCTGAATCATTTTAAAATTCTCCCTCCAATCGACAGAGAAAGAGAAAGAGAAAGAGAAAGAGTGAGAGAGAGAGAGAGAGAGAGAGAGAGAGAGAGAGAGAGAGAGAAACAGAAACGACATTTTTCGTTTAGGAAACCAAACATTATCCGAGAAATCTGACTCATTATATTTACGGTCTCTCTTATTCCTTTTTTGTTCTCTTACAATTGCGCTTCGTAAAGGAAGGAAATTGTTATCAAAATTGCTTTTGGTAACATCGATCGAAGGATCAATGGCCTCACGTGTCTTAAACGTGAAAGAAAGGGAAAAAAAAAAGAAAAAGAAAAAAAAGGAAGAGAAAATAGAAAAAGGGAGAAGAAGAAGAAAATAAGAAGGGGAAGAAGAAGGAAAAGTGAAGTTAATGGAAGGATAAGAGAAAAAGAAAAAATATCTTTGTAGTATATTCGCGTGTTAAGTATCGCATATACGTACGCGTATGTTAGCAGTAAGATAAGGTGGATTCTATTGCACGGCCAGAATCTACGTGGTTATGGTGAACCACCACCATACCGCGTACTCCGTGTATATGTGTGTGTACTCTCCTGTGTCTGTAATCACGCCACGTGAGTAACAATCACGATTTATGCACATACTAACTCGCCAAACAAAGTTGAGCATTATATCCGAATCGTTTCGAATAAATATTTAAATATGATAATTATACGTACGAACTCATTTTTATTTATTTATTTATTTATTTATTTATTTATTTATATCTCTTTTTCTTTTCTATTTTTCTTTTTTTGTAAACCGTATCGTCATGGGGATAATAATCACTCGTTATACGTAACAAAGAGTAATTTCCATTCGTAAATTTATTTGGGAATAATTTTCATGGGAAATAAAATCCTATCCGTTTATACACGCGCGCGCGCGCGCGCGTGTATATTCGTATGTCACAGTGTATACATGTGAATGTATATATGAAAGTTTATTCATTATTCTTATTAGTTTAACACGACATTTGAAGTTAAGTTATAACTAAATTCCTCAAAATTAGTAACTCTGATCACAGTGTCGAGAGTTAAAAGAGAGGAAACGCGTCACCTCCTCCTTCTCCTCCTCCTCCTCCTCCTCCTCCTCCTCCTCTTCCTTTTCCTTCTCCTCTTCTTTCCGTTCGTTCTTTTGTCCGTGTCATTCAATATTCGCTCAAAAAAACTTTTGATTTCGAATGCACTTTCGCGCGGGTCGAAAGAAGCGTCAATTGAAAACAAAAGATATGGAAACGAAGTTAAAACCGTCCATAGAAAAACGACGCCTCCTATCAACGACGAAGACGACGACGAAGACGAAGACGACGACGATGACTACGACGAGGACAACGACAACGAGGACAACGACAACGACGATGACGGCGAGGACAAGGATTCGATACACGAGCCAAAGCTTTTGACGTACTATGCCCGCATGTCGGAAATATTGGAAATAACGGCATGTCAGTACGGTGTACTTTCGCAGAGCTTATCGAGAGCATACGTTATGGGTAACGGCTTTCGCGACACTTGTATTTCAAAAGAGGAAAAAGGAACTGCAATCCGTTTGGCAGGAAGATACAACTGTTCCCATTAGTTACGCGAACGTCGACAATGATACCACCTTTTGAACACGCCGCCGACGACGACAAAGAGATCGATAAATAAATAATTGAAAAAAAAAATTATAATTATAATAAAAATAAAATAAAGAAACGTGGGGCAAAGTGCGTACGAAAAATTTATAATCGTAAACAAAAAAAAAAGATAATAAATAAAATACATCATTTCGAACGAGACAGTAGTTGCTTGGGGAAAAATATTTCAGGGGAAATGAAAATATATACGTATGAGTACACACACACAGGCAGATTTGTAGTACTTTGGTACTACAAATTCATTCGAACAAGAACAAATCTCCATCTCGAATTTAAATACTGATTTGTCGAGAAATAAAAGCAATATTTATATGCCAAGGAATACGTATAAAACTTCGCATTGAAAAAGATAAACAAGGCAGAATGAAAAAGTATACAAAAAGAACACACGTGCATCCGACAATCTTATTAATGAAAGATGAACACATTGCGCACGATATAAACTAACGTTTATTATGGCGTTTAAGCGATAAGTTCGCTAAAATGCCTTTCTAAAAGCCAGAGCAATTCCCCCTCTTCTGTATGTGTGTGTGTGTGCGCGCACACACACAAACATACGGTTGAGCTCAGTAACGAGAAAAAGAAAAAGGAATGGTACCGATAAAGTTCGAAAGATCTACTTTCTTTCCCACTTAAAAATCAACTTCGATTGGGAATAAGCACGTTTGGCATACCTTGTCAGCCGCGAGTCGTGCAACTAAGGCCTCCTTCAGAGGTCCCAACCAATGATGGGCCCCAACGAAACGCTTGTTCAGCAATTTCGTGTGCGGGGCTGCTTGCGCGTAAACGGCCTCCAGTTCGAGCACCACCATATTTCACGCTCCTCGAACCCTTAACCTCTTCCTTCTCGTCTTTTCTCCCCTCTTCTCTTCTTCCTTTTTATCTTCTTCTTCTTTCTTGCTTGCTTGCTTGCTTTCTTATCTTCTTTTCTTTTCTTTTCTTTTTTAGTCGTTACACCACGAAAAAGGATTTCACAAAGGCAGTATAAGCAACACAATAGTATACACTAAACATTTATCCACTCCTTCGTTTATTACAATATAATACTAATAATAATAACAACAATAATAATAATAATACTAATTATGATGATGATGATGATGATGATGACAATAGTAATAATAAGAATAATAATAATATAACACACTGAAGATGAGGATTCTTACAGAAGTCACAGACACACGTCTTCACACTTTTTTCTTCCCCTCATAAAATATCTCCGTTCGAGACGTCGTTTTCCATGGTATTCCCGATCATATTAAATCAGATGGGCCCCGTCATGATCGCGCTATCAATGACTCCTATCGAGTTTCGCTATTTCGATTTTAAGGAAAAATCGTTGAATCTTCTTCGATAGAATATCATCTCGCATTCACGCACCACGTGGACCGTCCACACCGATAACGACGAGGACAACGACGACGACGGACGACGGACGACGACAACGATGACGACGCGCGCATACACCGGATCGTCGATTCTTTCGCACGTCGTCGTACCAACTGCGTGCCTTTCGCGCGGTAACTCTCTCCCTCCTCTTGGAATGTACGTGTGCGTGTGTAATACACGAGAAGGATAGAAAGATTGAGTGGGGGGAGAAAGTGAGAGAGAGAGAGAGAGAGAGAGAGAGAGAGAGAGAGAGAGAGAGAGAGAGAGAGAGAGAGAGAGAGAGAAAGGAGTTAAAGACTAGACGGAAGCGATAGAGTTGTAAAGAGCGAAGAAGCCGATGAAAGACGCGTATATATCGAAAAAGATAGTCTCTTTCGCACTGCTCGATAAATCCTAAGAGAACCTCTTTCACGATCGCAAAACCGATTATCGGAGCCCACTACGTCGTCTCCGTGTGTCTCGTGTCTTCTGCGTTCGCTCAAACCAACGACGACGACGACGACGACGACAACGACGACGACGACGACGACGACGGCGGCGGCGGCAGTGGCGGTGGCGGCAGCGGTGGCAGCGACAAACCGCGCGCGCTTCGCGAAAGCCGGAACAGGGAGAAAAGGAGGGGGTGGGGGAAATAGATAGACAAGAGAGAGAGAGAGAGAGAGAGAGAGAGAGAGAGAGAGAGAGAGAGAAGGTAACGAAAGAGAAGTATAAATAAGAAGGCCGGTTCTCCGCGCGAGCCGTTAAGTCCAGCGTGATCCGGGCTTAAGCCGCGCTCGCAACGGTTGCCGCATAGAAAGGCAGTTGAGAACTGACTGCTGCCGCCTCTCCAGTCTCCTCGCTCCCATGGCCCGAGCGCTTTGAGTGACGCGACTCGACGCGATTCGACGCGACGCGACGCGAAGCGAAGCGAGGCGAGGCGAGGCGAGGCGAGGCAAGACGAAGAAAGACGAGGTGAGGCGAGGTGAGGCGAGGTGAGGCGAGACGAGACGAAGAGACGTAGTGGTGTCGGTGTGACGGTTTCCCCCACTCCACCCACAGCAGCCACGACCATTTCGCCCTTCGCCACCGCCGTCACCACCACCACCACACCACCCACCACTACCACTATCCCACCACCACCACCACCACCATTACTACTACTACTACTACAGCAACACCACCCCACCATCTCCAAAGCTACGTTTACGCTACTCTCCCACTTTACACTCACGTAGAGATAATACATATTCGCCTATATCGTACGTGTGTACACATAGGTGCACCTACGGGACCCATCGAGAAATACGGCCCTGTCGCCCTCGGAGACTCCTTCACCACTACTACTATACCATTAGTATTACTATACCACTACACCTCTCCTACACCTACACCTCCTCCTCTTCCTCCTCATCCTTCTTCTTCTTCTTCTTCTTCACTTCCTCCCACCTCCTGCTCGACGCCGCGCACTTCTCTTTTCTTTCCCCACCCCAGCCCTCCCTCTGCCTCGAGCATGCACCTCTTCAGTACAGGAGGACACGACAAAGCGGAGGGCTTCCTGTATCGTCGTCGTCGTCGTCGTCGTCGTCGTCATCGCGGACATCGTCTTATGACGAAAAGAAACGAGAGAGACTTTTCAAATTTTCCAACAAACACGATCGGATGAAAATGATTGACACGTCACCAGAAACGGACGGTCAGTTATAATTTTCCGAGAAAGAAAGAAAAAAAGAGAGAGAGAGAGAGCGCGCGCTCAAGATATAAACAAATTAATAAGAGAGAAAGATAATAGATAAATTAATAAATAAAAAGTTTGACTTCTCATCTCCATTATACTTGGATTACATTGTATTTAAAAAAGTATAACGCTTTTAATTACTGATTCAGGGTCTCCAACTTATTTCCGTCGGCGAACTATTACCATAATTGATCTTTCCCCGTGACAGATGAAAATAATCGTAATGTGATTGCTTAGGAGAAATATTTATATTCCGTAGCAAACTTATCAGTTCCAATAGCGATAATGATAACGAACATTTGATTTCGTCACCTTGTCAATAATCGTTATCAATATTTCGATCTTTCAAAGATCCCATCCGGTCTTCTCTTTTCGTTTATGAATCTATTAGAAATGACGAATGATATGTACCAAAGTTCGACGAGACACAAATAGAAAGAGAGAGAGAGAGAGAGAGAGAGAGAGAGAGAGAGAGAGAGAGAGAGAGAGAGAGAGAGAGAGAGAGAGAGAGAGAGAGAGAGAGAGAGAGAGATGGAAGCTATTCATTTCGAGCGTCGTTCCTTCTTTACAAAATCAATGAAAAAGACCATATGCAGAGACCTATACTATATACTCCAACTTCCAACTTCCAACCACCTGCGCTCGAACGACGAACGAGGGTGAGATAAAGGCGTACAAGTTTTGCGAGTTTCAAAAAGAAGTTGACTACCACCTCTCGTACAGCAATAGCAATAGCAGTAGCAGCAGCAGCAGCAGCAGCAACAGCAACAGCAGGATTAGTAGTAGTACGTCGGCTCACCCTTTTTTTCAATAGAAAAAAATTTTTTTCCCTTCTCCCGAAGGTACGGGAGGAAGAAAACACATCGTTGAGAAGTCTGTCATTCAAAGTAATGCCAAGCGCATATTCCTCTAGTCTGATAGGATGATACGATTTTCGTTAATGAAACGTTAACATGTAGAAATAGTTGGAGGTAAATAACACGATCGATAATTACTGTCGCCACGAAGTAATAAAAAAGAAATAGGAAAGAGAAAGAAAGAGAAAATCGAAAACAGAGAGGAAAAAGATCAAGCGTTCTCTCTCTCTCTCTCTCTCTCTCTCTCACACACACACACTCCTTCACTCTCTTTACTGTTAACGAGGAAATACGATAATAATGCGAGACAAGAAAAAAAAAAGGAAAAAGAAAAATGTCTATCCTATCGAATTTAATCAAAAGAGTACGAACAAGTAACTAAGCATAGGCGCAGCTTCAAGAACCAATTACGTTTACGAATTAGATACTTCAAACGATTCGATCCGAGAAAAAAAGAGGATAAGATCTCTCCGAAAGATTTTCTTCAAACGAAATTTCCCTCCTCTATCCAAGAGATAGAAAGGGGTAGAAGAAGAAGAAGAAGAAGAAGAAGAAGAAGAAGAAGAAGAAGAAGAAGAAGAAGAAGAAGGAGAAGGAGAAGGAGAAGGAGAAGAAGAAGAAGGAGAAGAAGAAGATGATGATGAAGATGAAGAAGATGAAGATGGAGGAGGAGGAGGAGGAGGAGGAGGAGGAGGAGGAGGAGGAGGAGGACAGGATACGGAAGGTGGAAAGATAGAAGGCGAGGACTCGGGGAGAGCAGAGATAAAGGGAGACGAGAGAAAGGGAAAAGAGGGGGAGGAAGTAAGGAACGGAAGGGAAGAAGAGAGGAACCCTGCTTGGCGTTTGGCGCGGCTTTAATTGGCCGTGCCTTAATTTTCATGTACGCCGTGCTATCTCAAGGGTTCTCAGGGACGTTGAAGAGCCGAAGGACCGTGAGAGAAGAGGAGGAGAAGAAGAGAGAAGAAAGCAGAAGTGCACGGAAGGGGGAGAGAACGGAAGGTACAAAAGAGAATAAGAGAGCGAGAGAGAGAGAGACAGAGAGAGAGAGAGAGAGAGAGAGAGAGAGGAGGAAAGAGGGGAGATAAGAGGGACACTGGTAGGGAGGGGAAGAGGTAGATGGAGTAGAGACGAGAGGGGAAAGAAACGGAGCCGCTCTTTCTCGCGTAGCCGGGGTATATTGTCATCGTCCATAGCCAACAGCCTATTGTCTACAAGCAGCTTCCCCCTTTCCCTTTT
>OU964964.1:3956357-4119964 GCA_918808275.2 Dolichovespula sylvestris | reverse complement strand
CGCTGATAGGAATGTAAGGATCTCATTCTTTTCTTTCGTACAGCTGTTCTTGAAAGGAAAGCGCGTCTAATCGTAGAGCAAGAAGTTTTCAATCGTCTATCACACGATTGCGACAGAAAAGACTACAATGAAGCTTTTTATATATATATATATATATATATATATATATATATATATATATATATATATATATATATGAAAAAGAAAAGTGACGTTCAGACGATTTGCGATTCATGTTTCGTAGAATTTAGCGAACGGAGAGAAGCCGGAGTACATTCGCCGATATTATACATACAACCATACATAGATGTGAACGATTTGATAACTCGTAAGAGATGAGTATGAATGTATCCTATATACATGCATACATACATACATACATATACATATATATGTATATAAACACGCGCGCGCGTGAACGTTGCCTATGAACCCGTGTGAATGTCGACGAAGTGGTTAGACATATATCGACCGTTCTATTTTCCGAATGGGTTTGGAAGTAGACGTCGAGAGGCTGTCACTCTATGATTTATACGTTTGTCTGCGCCGCAGGACAAGGTCGTTCTTCGTTCTTCTTCCCTCCCTCCCTCCCATCCGCTTCTAAATTCCTTTGTCATACGAATTCATCCGGTATATGCAAAATATCTTTGATATCGCTCATTTCACTCGTGTGGATAGGAAACTTTACAGCCTTATCTCTCCAAGGGAATATTCAATTAGTTGTGATTTTTATTTGTTCAGAGAGAGGAGGGCGGGAGGGAGGGAGAGAGAGAGAGAGAGAATAAAGAAATAAAAAGAGATAAAGTTAATTGACGCGCCCATTGTACTTTATGTTTATTACTCAAGAGGACGAGGACAAAAGAAAGAGTGGAAAAGATTTTCGTGTTACAAACGAATAATATTTATGTATGTATATCTCTCTTTTTTCCTTTCTTAGAAAACGCGTAAATCGTCTAATTATATCTTCTCTCTTTGACGATGACGCTAACTGACTAGCGCGCTTGCAACGAAACTACTGTCGTAATATTTTACTCACGGTTTATACGTTTCTAACGGTATTATCATAATAATCATGAATTCGTGCGATTAATTGCCATGCGTGCGATAATAATCGCTAGAATATTTCATCGAGAAAAGTAATAATACGTAAGTAGGTAATTGCGTTAACTACAAACGTCTAATACCGTGTGTATATATATATATAAGAATATATGAAGTTCCTGCTATGTAAGATCAAGACAATTTCTTTTTCATTATTTTTTCTTTTTTACTTTTTAGTTCGTATAATAATGATTGTTTGTTTGTAAACTATTAAAGATATTTCTAACATTTCATCGTTAGAATTTGATAAAACGATGCAATTTAACCACTTCTTCCTTTCCCTAGATAGGATATATATATATCGTAAAAACAGTACTACCATAGTTGAAATATCAAACATTGTTCGTTACTTTCTAAGCATCACGTCGTACGTAATTTCGTGCGAATTAAAATTCAAAACGACCCCGGGGGTTTACGTTCCAATGAAAATCCTTCTTTCCGATTATCGGACAAGTCGTACAAATAAATCACACACAACATACTCTTGTAGACGTTCTTTTGCAACGAAAGAGAAATGATAATGTAATCTATGCGAATTATAAATTTAAGGAAAAAAAAAAAATGAAGAAAGAAATAAACTGGACACTTACCTGTACGTCGAAATGAGTTGTTGTGTCTTGTGGTTGAGGAGGTCCTTGCTGTTGTTGTTGTTGTTGTTGTGAGGGTGGTGGGGCTTGCGGGGGTGGTGGCGCCTGCGCCCCAAAAAGCTGTGTCGCGTGAGAATGAGGATGTTGAAGATGATGGGTAGGTGGTGCCTGATGATGTTGAAGATGATGCGGTGGTGCTGGAGCGAACGCCGCCATAAAATGTTCCTCGCTTCCGACAACGTCAACGCCTGGTTTTAACAAAACTACACCACCGCCGCCGGCGCTAACTGCTAACGTTGCCGCAGCATTCTTCTGAAATTCTTCTTCGCCCGGGGATGGTTGACGACTTCCGGGTGTACGACTGAAGAAAAAACGGGAGAGAAGAAAACAAAATTATTATTATACAAACGGATGATCCACGAACTTGATCGAACTAAATTTGTATTTAACCAACGTATAACGTAATTAATTTTATTTGGAAACAGGATGACAATTTTTTATTTGACGACGGATCCATCGATTGTACCGTCAACCTATTAGCAAAATGAGAAATATAAGACGATGGAAGACCATGTATTTTCTATATAAAGAGAATGACGTAGCTTCTCCAGATACTAAGAAACCACCGTGGTAAATGTCAGGGACCGCATTGTTGCTCGTGACACATATAACATATTTTTCTTACAATAAAAGAAACAAAACAAAGAGAAAAGAAAAAAGAAATGTAGCTTTATAATCGATAATGCGCAGGAAACAAAGTACCATTTCCATAAATGATCTGTGTTGTACATTAATTATTTATGATTATGGGTAATTAATTATATTTTTGGCGAGTACAAGATTCTAGTCTATATACAAAAAAAAAGAAAAAAAAAAAAAAAACAAAGAAGAAAAGAAAGAAAATCGAAGATCACAACGTAGTCGTTCTCGCACGACCGAGCCTCTAAATTCTAATTTCATGTTAAGATACAATCAACTAGTTTTATTGGATTCTATCATACATGTAATATTATTCTCTACAAATAACGGTGCATTTAGCATAATCGCAATGCAAATGACAGAACCTAATTACAAAGTTCGTCACCTCGTAATAATTAACTGACGAGAGTGTATATATATGACTGAACTAATACAATTTTCTATACATAAATTATTCGATAAAAACGTGTAGAATAATATTATTAATATTCATTAGAAAACAATAATATTTACGAGAGATTCAAAGATTCTTAATCGATCAGGAATACTCGTAAGCTTACGTATCGACTGAAAATAAGAAAACTTATCATATTAGAAATGTCGGTAATGTTCTTTTTTTTTTTTTTTTTTCAAAGAAGTACTGACCGCTGTCGCAGATGGCGCTACTGAACGAAAAGAGACGGCGATAGAAAACACGTGCGCGCGCGAGATAATACCGTCGACCGCGTGCATGCACCCAGCGCAACACACAACACACACAACAACACAACACACACAACACACAACACACACAACACACACAACACACACAACACACACAACACACACACACACACAAGCAAATAAGCAGCAAACAAGCAAAGCCAACAATTTCCACGCCCTTGACAATTACAGTTATTATAACACTCTTGGCGCGTCTGGCAAAACTGATAAATCTTCAAAAATGCGTGACACGTTAAAATAGTTATATTATCAAGGCTATTCGTAAAATCTCAACAGTTTTAACTTTGCAATACGTTCGTTTCACGTATCCAATCATCATCGTTGATATTCATTCACTTGTGTATGCGCTCAATTCTTTCTAGAATGTATAGAAGTATTCGAAGAAAAGTTCCTGCATTCTAAATACTTCAGTAACTTTCAAATGAAATCAATGAAATCAATGAAAGCTGAGCGCAACCTTACACGAACATTTGATTTCATTTTCATCGATCAAATACTCACTTAAAACCTTTATCATCATCAAGACCATTTTGTGATGCTAATCCGTTTCCTTGTGGACCAGCATCGTCCTTCGAACTATCAAAAGGACTAGCAGATCCCTTGTCTTTTTCCTTTTTATCCGTGTCTGTATTCTATATGGAACAAAAAGTATGTATAAATATCAAATGTATACATACATTTATAATATTATAAATATATATATATATTTTTTTTTAATTTTAAAATAAACTAAAAAGACTTTATTGTCGTTCGTCAAACTTACCAATCTAAGAGAGACCATTCGAGGTTCTAAATCTTTCGGTGTTGTGGGACTTGAACCAAGAACATATTCAACCATCTTAACTCCTAATCCACCCGTTTCACTAAAAAAAAAAAAAAAAAAAAAAAAAACAAACAAACAAAAGGAAAATAAATAAACATGGTCTTGTATAACACAGAGTTTTTGAAACATCAGATTAGATCGTAATTAAAGCTTAATGGTAAATAAACAAAATATCATTAAATCTCAGAACGTGTGACCATACCTGCTTCTAGGGCTAAGGACTGTCCCAACTTCTGAAGTTTGATGATGATATCCGGTCCCAACACCGACACGTCTACCCGTACCCATCGATATTGGTTGTGACACTGCATGATCTAAAAAATTTAGAGAAAAATAAAAAAAAAAGCAAAAGGAGATTAGAAAGATTATATTGACATATACAAAAAATGATCGTACATTTGGTTCGAACGAGTGTTTGACGATAATATAAAAAAAAAAAAAAAAGATAAAAAAAAATTTTTTTAAAAAATCAAAAAAAAAAGAAAAAGAAAAAAGAGACAAAAACTTTAGAATCTTAAAGCATATATATTAGGTCGTCAAGGATGAAATTTGTAGTTGATAATGCCTAAATGCCTTTCTTTTTTGTTTTCTCTACAAATTTCATCCTCGGCGACGACCTAAGATATAAATCGTAACCTACAAGAGATAGATAGCCGAATTAAAACGATTCGACGATTCGGGGGATGGATTCGATCGAGTGATATTAAAATTAGCAAAGACCTTCCTCCCCCTCCCAGATCTAACCATGGAATTTTCGTTGATCGAAAGGGTGATTCGAAGGGGGTTAAAGGTGGGGGAAGGGGTTGAAGATTCTCATAGGGTGGTTCGGTAGGCACGTCCCTGGCGTTGTTGGGACATTGCCCCTATACCGCCCTCGATGCCGATGCCGGGCGTCTGTCGCCATAGCAACAGCCGCGTTGCACCCATCCTCGTGAGGAGGTGGCGCACACGCAGCAGGACCGTCGTCTCGCATGTGGACGTTCGTTCAAGTCGCGGAATCAAGTGTTCTCAGTTTCGCAACACGCTGCCGGCCACTCTCGCGCCCCAATCAACGTGCCACCACAAACGGAACCGAAACGACCCGCGTCGTCTTCCTTACCCGGTGCCTTAGAAGTAGAAAGGACGCCAACGATAAAGTGGAATTATTTGCTTGTCATAACGCGAAACGAAACGAAAGTGAAACCATACGACAACCCTGGGGAGGGAGGGCAGGGGGAGACTTTGCTAATTTTAATCGTAGGTTTTTGCAATCAATAATCAAACTCATTTTTCATATAACATATGATGCCTTTCTGAAGGCATCGTCGCGCTAATCAAACATCGATCGTATTTAAACACGACGCCAATCGATCAAATGGGATATATATATATATATATATATATATATATATATATCGATTAATAAATAGGACCGATCGTATGCATAAATTCATCTTTCTAAAGACGCATAGACGCAATGACGTTAATGAGATAATGATCAAGGAATAACGTGGATAAGATCGACGCGGTTACTATCACTTGAGATTTTACGAATGAAGGTAGCGTAATTTGGATGAATATTTGAAAAGTTATGTTATTATCCAAGTCTGACGCGGTATAGGATATATCATTTGAAATGTAAAGCGAATGAAGGTATTAAAAATTGGAATTAATATTTGATATGGTCCAAGTCGACGGAATAGGATCATTTGAAATGTAACGCGAATGAAGGTATTAAAATTAGAATTAATATTTGATTATGGGTGGTTCGTCGTATCGACAGGATCCGATCATTTAAAATGCAACAAGTAAAGGTATCTCAAAATAAGGATGAAATTACCTGAGGTGCTCCAAGTAGAATCTCGCCACATTTGGTGGTCTCCCAGGTGAAGTATCCCACCACCTTTTACACCACCCTCGTCCTTGGAACCGCCTTCGTCCACACCCCAGAGCTTTTTTGCCGAGGGAGCAATCTAAAACATGAACGAAAGGAGGGTGTCGTCACAAAAGATCGTTAAGATAGTACAAATTCAAAATCAATTATGTATATAAATAAATTGATGAAAACTACTAAGTCAATGCTTGTTTACATTTTATACATGTTTCTTGTTTATTTTATATGTATATCTATGTATATGTATGTATGTATGTATGTATGTATGTATGTATGTATGTATGTATGTATGTATGTATGTATGTATGTATGTATGTATGTAATGTATGTATGTATACACACTTTTTTTTTTTAATGCAGGTTCAAAACTCAAAATTGATTAAATATAACGTTAATTTAATCATTGTATATTAATATAAATCGCACCTGTTCAAGGTGGTAGCACGAAAAAATACAGAGATTCCATTCGGGACTCAACTATAGTTCTTCGCCGAGGGGCCGTTGCACCGATCCTAACCTCGCGCAACTTAAGATCCATGACGTAATAGAACGCGGTAAAAAGAGAATCCGAGGAGAAGAGAGGAAGAAAGCATGGAAAGACGCACGAGTATCTCGGAATTCTGTATACAGGTGTACTATCCCGATACGTGTGTGCCGTGACAATGGTACGATATATAACATGGATAATGTACATGTAGTATACATGGATATGTACATGGTTCCGAAGAACAAATCCATAACTATGAACACGTGTGGTTCCATACATAAAAACTTCATATAAAAATAGTATCTTCATATACTTATTATATAATAAATGTTAATATACTTTTGTATAATATACATTACTATAATAAAATATCATTACACTTTATTGTGATGTACTATTATATAACAAAGTCGAATCAATTTTTGTAGAGTAAATTACAAAAAAAAATGGACAATAAGATCATGTCTAACTGAAAAATCATATCCAAGATATTAATCAGATTTCGTTCGTTAATTATAGATATTGTTATTTTTATACGTTTATCGTTAAAAAAAAATTTTTTCGTTAACTTAAAAGTTCATTTTACGTTTTCATGAAAAAAAAATAACATAGCAAAACGTAAAACACCTAATGCAAAAGCTGAAAAGATATTCCAGCATTGGTTCATGTTTGTACACGATAGGAGGCCATCCCGTCCCTTTCGATCGATCATTTTTCCTGTGGGATTCTAACCGGTTTACAAAGCCGCATAACTCGTTCGATTTTTATCAAATCCACCATTTGTCAATCAATTCACCTCGAAAACAACGAAACGAAACGGCGACTTCGTTAAGTATATCGTTAAATCGAACGATAAGGGACCGATGTTGTGAAGATATCGTCAGAATAAAAAAAAAAAAGGAGGAAAAAAATGCAGATCGTTGTAATTCAACGTTCGAAAAACCTATCGCGATATTCAAAAGAGAAAAATCTGCGATACGTGATCTGAATTTAAAAAGAACGTTTTTCATTCGGCGCAGACAAAAAGAAAGAAATAAAGGGAAGAAGAGAGGGGGGAGAGTGCGTGAGAGAGAGAGAGAAAGTAGAGAGAGGGGGGAGAGGAGAGGAGAGGAGAATAGAGAAGAGAATAGAGAAGATGAGGGGAAAGAGCGAAGGGATCGAATGGTTTCGACGAAACGTTTCACATCGATCAAAACTTGTGAATATAATCTAAAGTAAGGAGAAGAGAGTAAGGGTAAGGCTCGGTCAGCCGGGGATGATATGCCGCGAGTATCGACCGCGACGCCGGCCGGTGGAGACGCTTTCCACATCGCGGCGTATGAGAGAGAGAGAGAGAGAGAGAGAGAGAGAGAGAGAGAGAGAGAGAGAGAGAGAGAGAGAGAGAGAGAGAATGACGGCAATACCCCCCTCCTCCTCCCTTGAAATCGTTTCTCCGCCGCGCTACCGTTCGCATCGAAGGAGGACGGGGCGCTAGGACCCGCACCCTCCGTGCGACTGCTTCCCCCCTGCCAGGCGCGTCCACCCACTAGAGAGAGAGAGAGAGAGAGAGAGAGAGAGAGAGAGAGAGAGAGAGAGAGAATCGTCGGGCACCCCCACCACACGCGCCTAGCCGTCTACTCCCACCAACGCGACCACAGGCGGTCGGTCTTCCGACGCGCAGCGTGGACGTCGCTAAACAGCTACGGGGCCACCGACCCCTCCCCAGGCCCCCGGCCACGGGTCACGGCCACTGTCCGCGCGTTGGAGGAGCAACCACACGAAGGAAGCAAATCCCCCCCCATCGCGCTGACTATAAACGTCTCTAAACACTATATATCTCCATCGATATCAGTAATAATAAAAAGGAAAACTCATTTCTTTCACATATACATACACCTTGATAAAATGCATGCTGAAAGTGACTAAGATTCATTCTGAAAATAAGATACTTATTATGAAAGTGACAGTATCCGAAGAATCTTAATTAGTCGACACTTATGTTTACATTATCGATATCTCGTTTAAAGAGAGATTTGCATCACGCGATTCCGTTAGCTTTTGGAGTTTCCATTTGGCTAATCTAATGTATGTGTTTATGAACCACATGAAATTATGTTATGACGGAATAGTCATCTATATACAATATGGATCTTACTATCGGTTGGATTTATAAGTAGTAAGAACTCTAATACGCATCGATATGTATGTATCTCTTACAGATGATGATGATGACGATGATGGAAATGAGCGTTTAAAATTATATGAATTTTGACGTCATAGTATTTGATAAGTAAGAATCACTATGATAACAACGAGCACGCTGATGTCCTTGTCATACACATTCAGTGATAGGCTACGTAACGTGACCGATGCGTTTAGGTTCAACGACACACGTGTACATCACACCTGTATGTATCACTCTTCTCGCAAATCTAGGAAATCAACGACAAATAAAATAACGTCATATATTAATTATTGTTATAGACCACTCGATATATGTACTATATATTCCTCCTTTTTTTATTTTTCCTTATAACTATTAATTTTTTAATACTTATTATTGTCATTCAATAATATGAAATAGTTAATAATCGTTTACGATACCAATCCTTTTTTGAAAGACCGATATCTATGAGTTCATTTTAAACGATAAATCCATTACTGATTCAGGGAGACACATGAAAACGAGATACTTTAGATACTTTGCATATTGATAACATTACAAACGAATTCAATTAAACTTTTCGATAGTTTATGTAAATTTTACATAGATTATTAAAAAGAACATTATTTTCCCTTCCCTTGCCTTCCCTTATTCCCTCCCTTCTTTTACTTTTTCTTTTCTTTCTTTTTTAGCGGCAAAAGCTAGGTATAAAAATCGCACATATTGCAAAGTGATGAGTATACAAACGTAATGATTTGATTAAGCATTAAAGTGTGATTTAAATCTGATAAAATCGATCAAAAATTTTCTAACTTTCTCGCGTAAACTTAATTGTTATGTATTCGAGTAATAGAAAAAAAAAACGTTTTTGTTTAATTACATATATATATATATATATATATATATATATATATTCTCTCTTATTATTATATATACATATATAATTAATTAAACTAAAATATATAACTCTAATATCACAAATCATATAATAGAGATTATATTAAATCATATGTAAACATTGGAAAACAAAATATTTGTTCTTCCATTCGTCGGTTTAGACGTCTACCTTCTTATGTAAAATAGATACAAAGAGAATATATGTATATGACAGAATTATCACGATTCAAGATCAAAATGTAAACAATAAATAAGAAAAAAAAAACAACAGATAAGAAACAGAAAGTGACAATTTGATTTCGATTGATTTTCCCTATTATAATTACCTTCACTGCTCAATTAATTTTGATTAGAAATAAATTTTAACTGTTTCTTCTTTTAGCAGATTGTGTGTGTGTGTGTGTGTGTGTGTGTGTGCGTGCGTGCGTGCGTGCGTGCGTGCGTGCGTGCGTGCGTGCGTGCGTGTGTGTGTGTGTGTGTGTGTGTGTGTGTGTGTGTGTGTGTGTGTGTGTGTGTGTGTGTGTGTGTGTGTGTGTGAATAAAAAATGTAATACTATTTAAACAAATGCATATAAAAAATTTAAACGCGCGCGTGTGTATAAAAGAATAAAAGAAAAATATAGAAACTTGTTTACTCTAGAAAAATTATATATCAATAATGATAATAATTATAAATGCTATAAAAAAAGTAACTTTCATTTTTTTCTATTACGCGTACTTTAGTAACTTAATTAATTTCATTAAATATTAATGACGTTTAAAAGGAATTCTTTTCAAACGAGGCATCCAATATACGGAAATAGTTTTTTTTTTAGGTTAATTTAGAGTTACAAGTTAATTTAAACCTATATATAATGTGCATTAATTAATTTTATATCAAATTGTATATTAAGTTGATATATTTATATTTGTATGTATTATATTAAATTATATTGAGTAAATAAAGAAATAAATAAATAAATCGTGCGATCGGCATGAGCATAATAATCAGTAAAGTCATAATAATTTCTCTTAACGAATAAAAACGAATTAAACTTTGGACATCGTCCTTTCGATGTAATCTATATTTACATAGATTCCAATCACAATGTACACCATAAATTCGTTCCATTCGAAAATACATACGAAAAAAAAACAATTGGAATATTTAAAACTCTAGAAAAGTCGATGGTACGAAGACGAGCGAAAACATAATTCAAAGTCGGTAGCTTTTTATTACCATCGTGAATTTTAGTCCCCGACACTTTTATTTCGGGTGTTTACTATGCGTAAAAAAAAAGAAATAAGAAAAGTAAACATTTGTTGAATCGCGTATTTGTTCTTTTCTCAGAGGGAACGAAATGCAAAAAGGGAAAAAAAAGAGAAATGTAAACAAAGCTAAAGAGGCAGATTTGGTGGAGGATGATAGCAACGCAAACGTAAAAATAAAAAAAAAAATAAAAAAGAAAGTGAGAGAGAGAGAGAGAGAGAGAGAGAGAGAGAGAGAGAGAGAGAGAGAGAGAGAGAGAGAGAGAGAGAGAGAGGACCGGTGAGAATTGGCGGAGAGCGCGTGTTTCGACACTTCCATGCGTCGTACGCGACATGGCACTGCGACCAGAACGACCATAACCTAAAAAAGAACGCAGCAGCTACTACTCGTGGACGCTTCGGCGATACGCATTTTGACATTTCCTCCTTTTCACACAAATACGAATACGAATACGAATACGAATAAGACTGATAAAAGCAGAGAGAAAAAGAAAACGTGAGCGGTGGGGGAAGGGAGAGGGAGGAAGAAAAAGGATAAGAGATCACGTCGTCGTTGGATGTAAATACCATATCGGCTCCCAGATCCTTCATGTCGCAGTAAAGAAAGAGATCCCCCGGTGGTTTCATCCAGTCGCCTGTGCTTGTGCCTGCACCCTGGCCGTATCCTACTCCGAAACTCTCCACCGTCTCCGACGTAAGCAGAACTCGTTGCGTCGTCACTACCACCGCCGTCGTCGTTGGATTCGCCGTTAACCCCGTTTCGTTGTAGCACAAACAAACGCGCGCCGGACGAGAAGAAACTCGACGCGGCGCACTCTCTCACATGCACTGCTCGATCGATGGGAGAGAGGGGAAGGAGGGAGAAGGAAGGATATATTTTTTCGAGACGAGACGAAGTGATGGAGGTGGAGGAGGTGGTGGTAGTAGTATAGGAGGTGGTGGTGGTGGAGGTGGATGAGGAACAGGAGGAGGTGATGATGGAGGGGGAGGGGGAGGAGAAGGAGAAAGAGAAGAAGCAGGTGATGGTGGAGACGCTGGAGGTTCCGTAGCACGCGCGAGAAACGAAGACTCTGTCGTAAAAGGGCGGCCCCCCTCCCGTTGCGTCCAATAACTTTTACGAAGAGAGAACGAGAAAGGGTGGATGATGCCGGTTGATCCAACTCGCACTACGCCACCACCTCCTATCCTGCAGCACTGCTTTTCTCTTTCTTCCTTCCTTTTCTCTGCCGTTTCGTTCGTTTCCTTTTTCTCTTCCGTCCTCGAGGACAAGAAGAAACGTGCACGTTCCGTATCTCTTCGGTACCGGCAAGCCAGCCGATGAGCAACTTAGTGACGTAGAAACGGTACGAGAAAGAGACACACGCGCGCGCGCACTCTCTCTCTCTCTCTCTCTCTCTCTCACACGCACACACACGACACGCACACGCGCACACACACGGAGAGAGAGAGAAAGACAGAAGGGGGGGAAAGAGAGACGGGAGCGAGACGGAGAATCCTTGGGTCCGCCCGTTCAACGATTCGACACCTTCGGTATATACCGATGCTACCGCCGCTATCTAAACGTAGTTCCGCACTCGTTCTTCCTTGTCTTCTTCGTTCTACACCACCGCCACCGCAGCTTTCTTTTCCTCTTCCTCCTCCTCCTCCTCCTCCTCCTCCTCCTCCTCCTCTTCTTCTTCTTCTTCTTCTTCTTCTTCTTCTTCTTCCTCCTCCTCCTCCTCCTCCTCCTCCTTCCCTTCCGACACTTTCTTCTTTCTATTCCTTTTCTTCTTGTTCACCTCCAATGCCTTTCTCCTCTCGCACACTTTGCACACTCTTTTACACTAAGCGAATACGCGTTTTATTTCCAGGGATACGATTCGCGAATCGATCGCAACGCGTTTACTGAACAGCCTCACGTCCGTCCTAGCATGTCGCGGAGAATGCGCGTCGTCTTTCGAACGTCGGGGTAACGTTCGGCGTCGTTGGAACTATTACGAATTAGCTTTGACACCCCTCGTTTTCTCGAAATTTTCTTGGTTCGACCGGCCTCTCTGCGCTGCTGGACGAGACGAACTGATCGTCTAAATGAAACAAAGAACGACGCGCGACCGTAGCGCTCTCTGCCGTTGACGGTAAACGACAATATCTCTTTCTTCACCCCACTATTTGCGAGTACCACGCGCGACTACTCGCTTCGACCAATCAACGAATTTTCAAGAAAATTCGCGCCTACCCTTCATCCAAACAGATTCGTTATGCCATTCTTTTGAAACCTCACGTGCCCTCTCATGGCAAATCCAAGAAAGTTTGACCGCGTGGACAAACTCGAACGAGTCCGAATTTACCTTTTTCTTTTTTTTCTCCCCCCCCCGAAAAAAATGCGAAATGCAAATTCAAGGATTTATACTCTCGTTATTGCATAAAAAGATTATTGATATTGTTGCAATGAAATAAGACAGTTCTATCGTGTTCAATAACATTAAAAAAGAAAAAAAAAATGGCTTAAGTTACGTACCATGACAATATTGAAATAACAATCATGTCAGTATGATATTCACGATAAAACGATTAAATAAAGTGATAAAAGATGTTTTATATTTTATATTGACAAACGTAATAAGTTTCATCAACAATATTAATATAATGTTTAATGTCTAAACGTAATTACCTTCATATCAAGGACTTTTGCACGCTCGAATTTCACGTGTGATTAGGAAAAGCGCCAAAAATTAAGCATTCTGTCTTTTTTCAACGAAAAATGGCACGTGAAAAACGAACTGATAGTTTAAATTCAACGATGCGATCGAATTATTGCTTAAGCAGTAATAATTTTTATTTAAACAAATAATATTTATCTTAGTTATTTTTTGAAGTATAGACAACTGAGTGACTAAATTTTGACCTTGACACGATTTTCGTAAGTTTACTTATCGAGTGGGCCTTGTCCATGGTAAGCTATATCAACCATAATTTAAATCGATTCATTTATGGTCGAATAATAAATTTATAATTTTCAATTTTTGAGTTATTCGTGATAGACATTCCTACAAGAATTCTTCAATTTCAAAATAAAGAGTGTTGTTTACAATTGATTATAAATATGTTATCAATTGCTAAATTGCTTAATATCAGGACAATTAAAACAATATTATCAGTTTATAATATTAACCACAATATACTTGTAATAGATCAGTAGTTTAAAGAGTATGAAAATAGTGTATTTAAATCCACGGCCTTAATGAAAGCAAATAATTATAGAAAATCTATAATCATATGTATATATTAAATGGTGCAAATAAATCATGATACCATGGTCAAATGATATGAATTTATGCATAAGTTGAAGAATTCAAGTTAATTTATGTGTAATATAGTAAAACAACATATATATATAAAGTACGATAAAGACGAGATTTGTATAATTTATGATAACTATATAATAAATTAATAAACAACATTAATTCTTGCCGCTGCTAAATTGTAACTATTAATCAAATTGTTATAGCTTAATTGATTTGCACTGTAGAATATTTGTGAATTAAAAATACATATTAAAATTAAACTTTATCTACACTTCTATGAAATTAGATTTCTCTTAATCATTACATTGTAATGATTTATATAAGATTAATTTTTATCCCTACAATGTACTCACCTGTCCATTTCTGAATTGCTGTTGTTGCTGCTGTTGTTGATGATGAAAAAGTGCAACTTGCTGCTGGGCTGTCATTTGATTGTTAAGGTAAACCAAATGCTCTGCTCCAGGAGCTCCACTCTACAAATATATAATACATATATATAATAGTTAATAACTATTTGTATAAATAATTCATTAAAATGATATCAACAATATATATGACAATTTATTAATTTATTAATCGTACGCGACATGATTACAAAATGTGATTACCTTAAGCTGCATAGGATGAATCTCGTATGGTAAATGTATGTTATTCATTGTTTGTAAACCCAATTGTTGTGGTTGACTTTGTTGTGGTATACTAAGTTTGGTCATGGGATATTTCCATTTCTCTTGATTCTGAAATAATTTCAAACATTATATAATATTTTGTATTATTCACCTTTCATTGGAATGAAACCATTCAAGATTAACTTACATTATCGACAATAGTATCGTCCGCTAACGTCCATGTTCTTGGTGTTTGTTTTGTTTGGAAATTTGCAGATTGTGCATTAAATTCTGGTTCCGTAGGTCGTTGAAACACATATCCAACCATCGCGTCATCTTGAGTTCTACTAGCTCCAATCTGGTGAGCCTGACCAGGTTGTATTCGCATACTATCACCACCTGCCATTGCTTGGCCACACTGTTCTGCATCCTTTTAACAACAAATATTACCAAGCTTATGACAATGATACTTATTAGTTATGTATATAATCTTTCAGAACTTAAAATGAAAATATAACTACAGAACATATATTTTCCCTAGACTTATTTATAAAATATAAGTAAAGATTTATCAAATAATGTTTCTATATATATGACTCTTTCTTGAATAATATAAATTACTTATTCCTCTAATGCAATAATTGAGTAGTCAAATTATTTAGAAACCATATAACATTTCAACGTTGCATCTTTCCATTTGGAAAAGAATTAATATGATTTTACATTATTATAACAATAATCTAATACTATGCCATATACTAACAACTTTGTTAATCAAAGTATCAACAGTGACTCACTCATCTCATACGATCGATCATTAATTTGAATCCGCGTATATTTCTAAACTGTAGGAATAAAAAAATTGCGGAAAAATGATTTCGGTTTTCATTATCCTATTCTGGTTAGAATAGAAGAAGGCATTAAATATGAAGAAGGTTAAGTAAAAAAGAGAAAGAGAGAGAGAGAGAGAGAGAGAGAGAGAGAGAGAGAGAAAGGGAGAGGGAGAGAGCAAAAAGATAAAGAGTCGAAGGAAAGGGGGAGATGGGGAGAGAGAGAGAGAGAGAGAGAGAGAGAGAGAGAGAGAGATAGGCAGACAAAAAAAAATAAAGAGGAAGGACAATAAGAGAAAATAATAGAAACAAAGAGAAAAAATTGTTTTCTTACCGTGGGTATGTGACCATTCGCTGAAGGATGATGCAGTTGTATTGAAGGTGCCGGTTCACCGCCGGCGCCAGCGGTGCTCGCACCGAGCCACTTCATCGTCCTGTCAAACCCGCAGCAGCCGTTCTTCCGCAGGCACACACACGCGCCGTACGAATGATATAGTATAAGACGAACGAATGAGTGAGGGAGCGAGCGAGAGATCGAGCCAACGAATGAACGAACGAACGAACGAACGAACGAACGTACGTACGTACGGCCGACCGAGCGAGCGAACGTGCAAACGAGTGAGCGAGCGAGCAAATGCACACAAGCGAGCGTCCGTCGTAAATCGAAAGGTTAGGCTCGCAACGAAGAACCGGCGTTTGGGCGAACCACGCACAATGGTGATCTCTCTTCAATGTCCGCTACGTTTCTGCCGCAATAACATGTTCCACGCGTGGCGCGTTAAATGCGTGACATCTCTCTCTCTCTCTCTCTCTCTCTCTCTCTCTCTCTCTCTCTCTCTCTCTCTCTTTCTATCTCTCTCCCTCTCCCTTTCTCTTTCCTGTCATTTCCACAACAACGACAACGGCGACAATGACGATGACGACGTTGACGACTATGCTACTACGGCGACGACGACGGCAACGGCGGCGACGATGACGATGACGATGACTACAAAAACGACAACGATGACAGCAACAGCGACTATGCAACACGGACGATACAACGAGGACGATCGACAAGAAAGGAACAGCTCCAAGGGCGATATATTTACGATCGCTTGCTGAACGCGAGCAAACGTCAGCTAGCGCAGCCAGTAATGGCAGCTGCTGCTCTTTTGTGGCGCGCGCTTACTGCCGGATTTTTTGACAACATAGACGGAGACGCGATGCACGAACGATGGAAGTCGAGAGAGAAAGATTGTATCGTAACGTAAGCGCTCTTCTGTGTATGAACATATATTTATATATGTATGTATGTATGATGTATGTATGTATGGATGTATGTATGTATGGATGTATGTATGAACACACAAGAACGCGTAATATACACACACACAAAACAACGAGGAATACACACAGCCTAGATAGAGAATTGGAAAAGAGAAAAGAGGGGGATATACAAAAGCGAGGACCGAAGAGCAACACACGAGGCTTCAGCTTTACTTATCCGGGAAAAGTTTCAGGTAGCGAATAAGACCGTTAATAGCAGTGACGACAACGATGACGGCAATATAACCTCTGTCTGGTCGAAACGAAGAAAATTGTACAATACTAAAGAAAAATAAAAGGTAGAGGCGGAGGAAAAAAGAGAAAGGGCAGAAGGACAGTGGAAAACCCTAAGGTATTACCTGAAAGTATACGATTTTGCGCTGGGCAAGGAGAAAGACAATTTACTTAAGACTTGAGAAAACAATTAGAAAAAGAAAGAGAGGGGAAGGGGATGGATGGATGGATGGATGAATGAACGAATGGATAGATGGATGGAAAGAAGGAAACACAGAGGGGAAGCACGATAAGATGAGGTAGAAGGCCAAGAAAAGTTAAGTGAAAATCTCTCGTATCCTTCATTCGTCGCCGTGTTCGAATGTAATAAATTTAATCTCAACTTGAAATAGTAGAAGGGAGACAGAGAGATATGAGAGAGAGAGAGAGAGAGAGAGAGAGAGAGAGAGAGAGAGAGAGAGAGAGACGAGGATGACGAAGATAGTTTATTGTATATTTTATTTTATACGAAGATTTGATGCGTTATTTTTTCTGTTCTTTTTCTTTTCTATGTCCTCTGTGTGTGTGTGTCTGTGTTACGCGCCCGCGTATATGTGCGTGCGTGTGCGTACGTACACGCGTGTACATAATTTTTACCTCGGCGGGAAAGGATTTACAGCGAAGTGGTCAGCCTTCGATATACATCAATGCGAGAATCGTTCCGAAGAAAACTTAATCAATTTTTTCTTTCCTTCTAACCTATTTTCCGTTCCCCCTTTCGCGTATCGCGTGTATTCTTCACTTATAACACATTTCGTTAAAAACTAAGGCTTAAAATACACTATTCACAGGTATGTACAGCGAGGCACAGCACACAACGTCCGTACACCGGCGTACGCGTATTTCGCGCGCAAGGATCCTGCGCGATTTCAGGGTAAGTGGGAGAACAGTGCAGGGCGAGGGGAAGAAGGGCGGATTTCCGTGTTCAAAAAGCTCTCTTTGTCGAGTAGACAAACAATATGTGTAATCGCCTTTAATTTTTCTCTTTTATACTTATCGAGATTTTTCATTTGTTTTTCTTTTTCCCTCTTCGTCAACTATAAGCTATTATATTTTCTCTTTGTTTACTATTTTATTATCAAATAATTTTGTGTTGATTATACGTTATATCTTACGTTTTGTATCGACAGGAATCATTTTAGTATATGCACATGGCTCTTAACCCATCTTAAGATAAATACAAGATTACGATTCTCAATGTTACTTTCGCATTTATATGTATGTTTAGCGTTCACCAATCATTATGGTTCTTTAAGAATGCTATAATCTTATTGGTTATTAGACAAATGGAATACACTGAGTATGTTCGTTTTACGAATATATAATAGATTATTCGTTTTTCTGATTTGCTGATTGGTTAGTACAATTAAGTGATCACAAAATAAATAGAAATTATATGAAACTACGCGAGTTAATAATTATAGAATATTTAATAACTTTGGTTGTGTATCATTTTTGTTTTACAATACTTTTACCAATAAATATAACATTTTATGAATTTTTATAAATTTTTTAAAAAATAGACTAATGTAACAAAAATTGTTGTTATTATTACGATAAGGCTTATTAGAAAATTAATTTTAAAATTAATTATCAAACATTTTATAGTAATAATTCTTATCTACAGACCTAATAATTATTGATACAAACGTTAACAACTTATATAAAAAAATCAAAATAATAAATGACAAATTACTACTAACTAATTATGCGTTCGAAAGTCGAATCAGTTTCAATGTTGGAGAAATAGTTATTTAATGATATTAATGAATCACATTTAATTTGTAGAATCTACAAAAAACGATGAAAATAACATATGATATAAAGTAATGGCGCTGTCATACACGCAAAAGCGGAAGTAATTATACTATGATCGGTCTACTACCCATTTGATCTTAAAATTGTAAGTTCTACATTTGATTGATTTTGTAAATAACAATTATGTGATAAGTATAATTTATAATAATAAAGATTTTTTATGTAATTATATTACGAGAATACATTCTAATGTTGATAACGAATTGCTTATCTTAAGTACTTAATATATCTATACAGTATTATGATTTTCTATATTATGTGTAATGTTTATTGCGTTTCTACAGAAGGATAATAAATAATTGATACTTATCTTGGCACAGATTAGAAGATAAACCAATGAAAATATTTAATTTTGTATGTGTGTGACACATATTTATATACAAATTTTCTTTGTTTTTTAAAAATTTAGTAAATATTGAATTGATAATGAATTGGTAACGAAAATGGTATAATATAAATCTATATAATATAATAATTATTTCTAATTTTGATAGGTAATTCAAGTTAAATATGATTACAGATGTGATGAAATGCAATAAATGGAAGATTTTCATTCCAATCATTTAGAATGGCAACATTTTGGTCAGGGAGACCTGGATGGCTAGGGAAATTAGGAATAGCTTTGCTAGCTACATGGCTTTTAATATTAATTATATCAGTTTTACATGTCTTCAAGACAAATTCGGTATCATCACAAGATGGAAATCCTACGAATAAAGAAAATGCTCAACGTTTAGCACAAATGATTAATGATTTTGAGATTCTTAAGAAGCAGAATGACGGTCTAAAAAATATTATTTTAAGGTATGTAAATAATATTATTTTAAGGTATATATATATAAAATATGTGTATACACACTAACACAAATATACATTATATTATAAGTTTTATATTGTATAAATCAATATAATTTTTAGGGATGGAGCAAAATCTATACAAGGAGATCATTTGGGTTCTGTACAAGAAAGAGCAGATAGAGCTTCAATTTATTATGATCTATTAGATCAGCATGTTGGATCTAAACATAATGTACCTTCATTAGAATATGAAGAATTACGTCGTAGAATAAGAAATAATGTACAGGAAATGTGGTATATACATTATTTTTAAAAGAAAAAAAAAAAAATTTAGTTTAACTGATTAATATTATTGTAATAATGTTGTTTACTTTACTGTTTTATAGGTATTACATGAGTGCTGAATTAACAAAATTCAGAAAGCACATAGATGAATTTAACCTTGAACAAAAAGAAAAAGAAGTTCAAGATGCTATAAGTAACATTTGGGAACATAAGAAGTCTCTTATTATGGATTTAGATAGATTAACAAAAGCTGATGGCTATAACGACTGGCGGAAAAAAGAAGCAAAAGAATTATCGGATCTTGTCCAAAGTCGATTCAGGTATGGTAGAATATTTGGTAGAATATTGTTTTAAATATTTTTACTAAAACTATTATGCATTTAACATATCTCTTTTTTATGGAGGTATCTACAAAATCCTATTGATTGTAATAAAGCAAAGAAGTTAATATGCAGTTTAAATAAAGGCTGTGGTTTTGGTTGCCAGGTAAGTCTTGATAAAAAACAAAGCAAAACCATAGTGTTTGAATAGATATGTGACAAACGATTTAATTACAGATACATCATATTACTTATTGTTTTCTGGTCGCTTATGGAACCGAACGAACACTTGTAATCAAATCAAAAGGCTGGAGATATCGTAAAGATGGTTGGGAATCAGTTTTTAAACCTCTTAGTGACACATGTTTATCTACAAATGGTGTATCTCATGTTAACTGGCCTGGTGATCCTTCTAAACAAGTTATTTCCTTGCCAATCGTGGATAATGTTTATCCTAAACCAAAATTCCAACCTCCCAGTGTACCAGCAGATATAGCAGAAAGGCTGAAGAAGCTTCATGGCCATCCATTAGTTTGGTGGGTAGGACAAGTGTTAAAATACTTGATGCGGCCCCAGGATAGTATGCAAAAAGTATTAGATAATGCTAAGGAAAAATTAGGTTTCAAAAAACCTATTGTTGGCGTTCATGTTCGTAGAACCGATAAAGTCGGGACTGAAGCTGCATATCATGACATAGATGAGTATATGACTAAGGTAGATCAATATTTTGATGAACTCGAGACAAAGCCAGATGTAAAACGAGTATTTTTGGCTAGTGATGACCCAAAAGTAATTACAACAGCAAGAAGTCGCTACCCTAATTATAAAATTATTGGTGACCCAGAAATAGCTGAGACAGCATCAGTATCAAAACGTTATTCCGATTCATCTTTGCAAGGAATAATAATAGATATACATCTTTTATCCTTGTGTGATTATCTAGTGTGTACATTTAGTTCGCAAGTATGTAGGGTTGCATATGAATTAATGCAAACTTATTATCCAGATGCATACAATAAGTTTGCATCATTGGATGACATTTACTATTACGGTGGACAAAATTCACATCCTCATGTAGCTATTTTGGATCATAAACCAAGAAAGAATGGCGAATTGGAATTGAAGACAGGTGATTTAATTGAAGTTTATGGAAACCATTGGGATGGTTATTCCAAAGGGTATAACACCAGAACTAGTATGACAGGACTATTTCCTAGTTTTAAAGTGAAAAATCCTGTTGATGCTGTTGACTTTCCAAAATATCCAGATATAATGTTACATGAAAATAAAAATAATTAAGAGATCACATTTTAGTAATAACAAAATAATTAGACATAAATAATTTTAATACATTTCATTAACTGCTTGCAGAGAATTGTAGTGTTTACTCTTTTAATTAAATTATATTTTAAAAAAGATACTATAACTCATGATGTATATATTTTGCTATTTACAACTGAAAAGAGTCAGTTATTGTATATTCTATATATGTACGAATTGGGATAAAAAAAAATTGATTGTATTTACTTATGTGCAATCACTGCTGCAAATGAATGTATTCATGAAAGTTATAAAATATAATTGTACACATTAATAAATTATTATTGTATACAATTATATGATCATTACAACGGACAATATAGAAGAAATACGATAAGTAAAATGAATTGTAAAAATAAATCTTACAATATAAAACAAAGTTATTTAAAAAAAAAATGTTTGAAGCAAACATTATGTAGCAAGCAGTGTACAGAAAACTTTGTTATAATTTTTTAATATAGAAAAGCATGATTGTTAATTTCATCAGAGGTTTAAGTAGCATTTGTTATATATTATATATTAATTTTTTCTAGTGACAAAAAAAGAAAATATATTCATCCCATTTCTTATAAGCAACAAAAGTGTAATAAAAATTGAAAGATTATAGGAAATTATAAAACGAACAATACATTGTGCAATATGTTCGTGCAAGGTATTGAATCGATAACCTAATGGTAAGGTACACTACCACATTGAAAAAATTTTATCTGTGGTCAGTTCGTATGTGGTATCAATATTTGTAAATAAAATTAAATGTCATCTTTATAGAAATTTCTTCAACATTATATCTTGTATCGTTTTTCAGCAATTTATGTTAAAATAGTCACAATGTCGTAACAATATGTATATTTCATGTATTACATGATTCATGTATATTAACACTAATTTCTAAGGGTTTTCTTTTACGTAGACGATCTTTTAAAACTGATAATATTACAACCATTAAATGGTTTTCATACAGAACAAATAAAATAATTAACGTACACGAACATCGAGCTGAGCCATAGAGGCCTATTTGTATTTAGGATTACGCGCGCGCGCACATAAACCCTATATATATATTGTAATATATTTTATATTATATACCAATCATTAATAACATTTGTTACATTATTATAAGATTCAATTTGATTTTTAATAAATATTTAAGCTTTGGGAAAATATTTTATAAATTACAAAATACGCAAGTTAAACAAACATATATATATATATATTAATAAAATACATTTACAATTGTTTATTCTCCATATGAGCATAATCACTTGAAGAAATATCATAATCTGAAACATTCACTGTATATTTTATAAATTTGTTTCGAAAAACTTTATCAAAGTTCACAATTAAATATGAAGTACATTTCAAATACTTGTTAACAATATCCCTAAGTGTGTTGTATACTGACACTAATTCCTCTGGATAGTCAACCAGCGAAACTAGAATAATAAGATCGACTTTGGTATAAATAACGAATTTTATAAACAAAATTAAAATAGTTACAAACATATATATACTTACGTTTATTTTTCAAATGACTAATATCAAAGATTTCATAATAGAAACATATTTGATCATATAGATCCACTTCAGTATACTGTAACAAACAGACAAAGTTCCTATATTTCCTTTCTTTTATTTTTATAAAGTATTTTTTATAACGAAATTAATATATACTCACTTTTCTACATAAAAAAGATTCATTGCATTTATTACATTTGGGATACATTGTATAGAAATGCAATGGAATCTTTTTGGTTACATTAGAACATAGAGGGTTTTTACATTTCAATTCATTGGAATAATACATGTTTATGGCCTGTCTTATATTAAGTTCCAATTCATTAGATATAACTTTTATATTTTTCCATAAAGGAATTCTACAATTATTATTAGAACAGATAGTGTTCAAAAATAGTTGATGACCATTAGACTGCAATAAACAATATACATGTAAAACATATAAATCTATTAAGTTCAGACGTGACTTTAAAATAACCATTTTATAATTATATGTAGTTAAAAAATAATTTCTTTTATGATTTTTTGTAAAAAAAAAAAAAAGAAAAAAATAATAAAATTACTCACAGATTCTGATACAACACTTTTAATTGTAATTTCACTTCGACAATTTTCATTGATACATCTGAATTTTAAACCTTTGCAATGCTTAAATTTGGTATTATTTAATGTCTCTTTAAATTCATGTGCATTATTTAAACCTGTTTAGTAATAAAAATCAAAATTAATTATTCTGAAAATTTGAAAAATATGTTATACTATGTAGAGCTCAGGAGTTTGCTTTCCTGTCAGCATAGGTGGATATTACAATTAATAAGTAATATTTAACACTTTTCTCTCCTCATTACGTATCGGATTAGTAAATATGATCTTTTCTGCCAATAAGGGAAGAACGTGTGAAATGGAGTCACTTAGAGCAAAAATTACACCTGTATTCTTTCCAACAGTAAACTCCAAAATTCTACACAATACTTAAAACATTGTTAGAGTACCTAAATTTTTAGCTAACGATATCTTATCTATTTCTGCAATTGGTTCACAAATTCTTAATGCAATAGGTAATATTTGTTGCTTTAAATAATAATTAATATCAATCCTTAGAGACTTGTTTTCTTTACATTCATTTATATGATATGATTTGTTTTTAATTGATTTATCAGTTTCACTCTATAAATGAAATTATTTTAACATTAATTACAAACTTATAATTAATTGAATATATAATTTAGAAGTAATAAACAAAGAATAAACCTGGCATATCACATAAGATATAGTATCTCCAGCTTTCCATATTTTACCATATCTTTCGTATAATCTTGTGGCTACCTGTATATGTGGTTGTTCTTTATCCTGATAATTATTCAGATTTTTAGAAAGTTCTTTGGATATTATAAACGATGATAAAGGTATCTGATCTTCTCTAATGGTCCTTGAAACATTTTGTAATACTTCATAAATTTCTTTTATTTTCATATGATGTGGTCGATCAGAAAAAATATTGTTCAATATATTTCTGAAAAGTATTTAACTATAAATATTTTAAAAATTAGTTATGTTATGAGGATATAAATATACGCATACTTTCCAACTTCAATGGATACTGGACACCAATCTTTCCGTATTATTTCTATACCTTTATGTATTTGTGATAATTCTATTTGACCGTTTGGTAATTTTTTCATTGCAAGTGCTGCATATTTCTTCTTTTGAAAAAGTAATAAATATTGAAATACATTATCAATATCTAGTACTATATTTCTGTAAAATTTGTTTACTTCCCCTTTGATCTTTTTCATAAATGTAATCAGAGAAATTTTCTTATTAAATAATATCAAGTTATAAATATATTAAAAATTAATTGTATTGATTTATGTATATTTTTTTATAAAATTACCTTATTTCCAATAGAAATAACTTCATTGTACTCAAGAAGATTAGTTTTGATCATTATAGAATCCGTATCACCATAAATGATCTCATATTTCATATTTTCAATTAAATGTTTTGTATTTAATAGTATTTCTCTACCTTTTGCTAAAAAAGAGTTATATACATATTTTTTATTTTGTCAAACACACTGTTGTTTCAATAATAATTTATTATTTTAACAAACATGTAATTAAAGCAGCTAATCCTTTGGCATAAAATCTGCAATGTGGTGCACCTAAACAACCATATATACTGTTCGCCATAAGCTTTAAGGCTATTTGCTTCATGTTATATTGCATTTTTTGACTAGGTGAAATATCTGACGATGTTATTAATTTTTTTACTCGTTCTCTATATTCAGTGAGTCTACGTATCTCTTTCGGGATGACTCCAAGTTCTGAATTTGATTCTGGGATTTTTAAATCCTATACACATTAGTTCAAATTATATATTAAATATTATTTTATCTAGCCATGTGATTCAATATAATTTTAAATGCTTAACGAAAATCACTATAAAACCAGCGAACTCATGAATTTTACCTTATAATCAGTGTATGCTGCTCCAGGTATTGTACTGAAGCATAGATTGTATTCTATTATTATACTAGGATATAAAGAGATATAATCCATTAATAAGATCAATGTAGTATAAAATCCTTTTATTGGAGTAAGAACTAAACCACCTTCATAAGTTGATTTTTTTTTTCCAGATATCTCTATATTCAGTGATTCATATTCATATTAGAATATAAAACTAAATGATTATAACAAATAATTAAAGTATGAACAAATTCTTTATTGATGAACTTACTATTCTCTATGTTCTTTTTTATTTTTGAAGAATCTGGTAATATATAATTGTTTGCATGAAAAGCACGCAATAAAAGAAATTCATTTCTTTCCATTTGGCTTCCTGCTAATATCTTTGATAAAATATTACCTAAATACATATTATATTAGATTTTATTTATACTATATTATATATATATATATATATATATATATATATATATATATATATAACACTTATTATATTTACCAGATATACATGTAAGTTCTATTGCAAACGGAATCATATTAAGTTCAAGTGTTATAGATAAAATATTCAATGCGTCTGCAAGTGTGCATTTGATCAGATCTTCTAACTTTTTCTCTGTAGCGTAGTATAAAAAATAATCCTCGGGTTTTATTTCCTTGGATTCATTACTTTTTTTGTTTAATGCCTATAATAAAAAATTTCAATTGAATTTAAATTAAAAATTAATTTTATAATAACATAAAAATATTTTCGATACCTACTGTTGTATAAAGAGATTGTAAATCATAACTTCTGCTTTTTACATTTAACTCTCTAGCTATAATTTTTATATCACATATAGGACGACCAGATATTGCTCGATCTATAAATGTCTTTTGCTAAAAAAAAGTAATGTCATATATTTGCTTACATTACTATCTAATTATTAATTGAAATCAATTAATTACTATCTAAAAATTCAAATATTATTTTAAATAAATTAAGAATATATTATGTGAATTTTTTCTCTACTTTATTATTTTGTTAAATTACAACATTTACCCTAGTAATAGGATATGCAGAATGCTTTATTTTTCCAAGTTTACTCCAATTTTTTATGTTTAAAATAAACATTCTATGTAGTAATGATTCAAATTGATAACTACAATCATAGCCTACATATAAATCTGGATCAGTTTTTTCTATTATTTGAAGTAATTGTTCCAGTAAGACACTTTCATTTTCACACTTTATTACATT
This sequence comes from Dolichovespula sylvestris, assembly GCA_918808275.2. NCBI lineage: Eukaryota > Metazoa > Arthropoda > Insecta > Hymenoptera > Vespidae > Dolichovespula > Dolichovespula sylvestris. The sequence goes on along the minus strand of OU964964.1, from coordinate 4,093,316 downwards.
AGTATTGGAAATATTAGACAACAGCTGATCTGCTTCATGTGGCCATAGAGCATCATTTGGTATAGTTATCACTAATAGAAAATATAAAAATATTTCTCAGTTAAATTATATAATAAACATATATTGTATATATGCATATTTTAATAAATAAACGTACAACAAAAACTTTGTTTAAAAGGCGGCTTTGATACATCTTTGATGATCTGGTATTCATCTTGTATAAGTATAACAACCATGAGTATTTGATTCTGTTTAGTTTTTGCATTTGGACATGTACAAACATTTAATGTAGCAACTACCATTGGTGGCAATGGCAATTTTGGTGAATCATCACTAACAGAAACATTCTTAATATTTGTACAAATCAGCTGAAATTTTTTAAATTAGATGTATTAATATAAATAATTATAAAATTATATATAATTTACTTTTATGCATATATTAAATATTCTGTGTGTTACTTTTTTCTATATATATTAGAAACATACTTTTACTTTACACCAAATGGTGTCAGATGGATCTTTTATAGGATATTTGATGTCTAACCAACATGGTCCTTTGATATTTCTTTCCAGAAGTAATAATTGTAGAGGCGATATAGTAGTTTGTAAAATTTTATCTATAGCAATACCAGTGTAATTTGAATCTATAGCTGGATATATTGCTGGATATAGAATTTCCAAATATTCTGTACAATTTTGTACATCTTCGAAAACATACTTCTTCCAAACCCGCTGACTTTGAAATTTTTTTATACCTAATTTATTTGCAAGTTCTTTGAATTCATTATATACATCTTCCATAGTAGTTAATCTTGAATCATCATCAAATGACTCTGTAAACTATTATATAAAAGAAAATATATTATACTTAATAATTGATTTGTAATAGAATTTTATCGTTTTACACACATATTTTGTTGGTAGAAGATATATTCTCCTCTGTAAATTTTTTATTGACAGGCAACAAGAATAACATGTTTTAATGGAATCAATGTAAATTTTTCCAAATAAATAAACAATTCCCTGTTGTTTATATGTATCCTCATATGCATCCCACCAATAAAAGCGGCTAACTACTTCTCCATTTGAATTTTTAGTAATTAGGAGAGAAATATCTATATCGTTCGAAGAGTCTTCAATTTTATCTATTTGTACTTCTAGCTTATTAACATTCAATTGATTAGAAGATACAAAATCTTGCCTTAATATTTTAGAATTTTTCAATATTGGTTGACATTTATTTTGTAAATCCTTTATACTTGTAGTATTTGATAATCTATTCTCAATTTTTTTATTTGATTTTTTGAAAGATATGTCAAACGGCTAAAAATAGTTATAATTTTATGTATCATCATTTTATATACAACACAATATAAAAACAAACTTACCTCTTTGAAATATTGACTAAAATCTTCACTTAGATAGTCTATAATACCATCAGTTATCTGTTCAAAGCTAGTACAAAAATCTGTTTCATAACAAGAATGTAATACATCAATATCTTTAACATCCAAATTTATAGTTTGAGTCACAGAACTTATTTCTTTTTCTTCAGAATTATTTTTAGTTGGAGTTATTTCTTTTTTATCTTTATTGCATTTAGATTTTAATACAGTGATATCTTCAAGATCCATATTTATAGTTGAAGTTGTAAGAGCCATTTCTTTCTTATCTGTATTACATTTAGAATTTAATACAGCGATATCTTCAAGATCTATATTCATAGTTGAAGTTGTAAGAGCCATTTCTTTCTTATCTGTATTACGTTTAGAATGTAATATACTAATATCTTCACCATGCAAATTTATAGTTTGAGTTACAGAACATATTTCTTTTTCTTCTGAATCTTTTATAGTTGAAGTTATTTCTTTTTTATCTGTATTACATTTAGAATTTAATACAGCGATATCTTCAAGATTCACATTTATATTTGGAGTTGTAGGAGTTATTTCTTTCTTGTCTGTATTACATTTAGAATATAAAATAGTAGTATTTTCAACATACAAATTTATAGCTGGAATTGCAGAAGTTATCTTTTTCTTAATGTTTTCTTTTACTGGTGTATTAGCTACTGCATCTTCTAGGTTAATATTATCATCGCTTGAATCTGTAATGATAATAGTATTATTTGCGTTTGGAATATTTTCAGAAATAGGCTTAGAAGTTTTTTCTCTTTTAACTTTCTTTATAACATCTTGAAGTGTAGTATATTTGCGTTTATATTTGGTTTTCTCCACATATCGTTGTAAAGAAGCTTTATTTTTACAAATAATTTTTTTCTTGGATTGTGGAATGCAAGAGTTCGTTGATGCTTGTACATATTTATCGTCTTCAGTTGTTAAATCTACAACGCAAATATCTTTTTTGTATTTGGATATTTTTTCTTTTTTTTCCATTGCACTAAAAGTATTTTATTTTCCAGTTACTTCAAAAATATCCTTGAAAAACGATAATTGCATAATTTTGTTCTTGAAAAATTTATACATTTATTTATTTTCCACTTGTAATTGTTTTTTTAATTTTTTTGTTATTACACTATATATATACATAAGATATTCATACAGAATATGTAATTATAAACATTATGAAATAAAAACTTGGAGAATATTTTCAGAATAAAAATATCGTGTTTACTATATCTTCATAATAATTTTCACTTATTTTGACAAACTTATTAAATAATTTAAGTATTAATTTTAATTAAAGTATTAATCTAATAATTCAGACAAATTAAACACCGTCGTGAAAATAACAGAATTTCTATTGAAGTTTTGTATAGTTTCATATAAACGGATATAGAATTAAACAAAGAATATGCACTTTTCGCGGTATTTCAACGGTTATATACATCGATTTCGATAAATCGCAAATGAATATTATCGAAAGTGACTTGCAACTTACTTCATTTGAACCGTTTTATATTTAACGATCCAGAAAGGTGAGAAAGGTAACTTTTATGTTTGATACTCGTATATTGTAAATATTAATTTGACTACGATTCAACTACAACTTCTTACATTTCCTGGTAGTTTCCTCCGTCGATGTGAACGAAAATACATTCCATCTTTGTCCTTTATTGTTATATGAATCGCCGATTCGATTATCATATCAAAGGTTATATCGTTCGTTATATATTTACGTATTGAAAAAATATACTTAACATATTAATCAAGTGTTTAACCTTTAATATTCATGTCTGTATGCAATGTATCACAGTGTGTAAGTTGATATTAACTTTGAAAAATACCATTTTAATAAAATAAAAATGATGCAAATATTAGATATGACATACTTAACAATACACCATTGTATTATGTGCAACAGTACTTCCATATATGTACTTAAAACTACTTATCATATTTTTTCCTTATTTACATAAGCTTGGAAATTCATTAAAATATTAGATTTATATTAAAAAAAAGTTCCTTTTATGTATTTTATTTATATCGTCAGTATAAATATGAGTGGTTTTTCTTAATTAAATATTATATGTTATAAAATTGTATATGATTGCCTATAGTTATTTTTCAGTGACAATGTCCAAAACTCATATACCTGCTCGTTTTAATGGAGAAGCTGACAATTTTTATGATCCCAATTTTACTTTGGATGTTAATAAAAGAATGAGAGTTCCTAAAAGTATTCGAGTAAGTGGTGATTATACAGATGAAGATGTTTCATCAATGAATGGTTCTGCTTGGAATCAAGCAAATTCAAATGAGAAGCTTGAAATGCATGTACCAGATAGGATTCTTGTTGTAGGTAAGTACTTCCATATGTTTTTTTATGTAATTATATTACTTTATATTTATTTCTGTTATTTAAACAGGTCAGGAGCAACATATTGGTACAAAAGCTCCACCAAGAGAAATTACTTTAGAAAATGCTGTAATGCCACCTGAGCCAAGTATTATTAGAGTTCAGGTATATACAAAAAAATTGTATAATTAAAAACAAAAATGAATAGTTAATATTTAATATGCATTATATATTTGCATTTTTTCATTGATTTAAGACACCACCAAGAATCTTAACGTTGGATGATCACTATTTTCCTACAGTTGATGAAGAAGAAGATCAGACATTACTTGCTAGTGAAATTAAAGATTCGTCTAGGATACATCCCCAATTTAATGCAGAAACACAGATTGTTAGGCGTGGAAGGTATACACAATTTTTATATAAATAATTTAAAGATGACTAAAAATTAAAAAAAAAAAAAAAGAATATAAAAAAACAAGTAAATACCTATATAGAGTTATATTTTATGTTCCACAATATACACACATCTTTACTATATATTTCAGAGAACAAACACCATCCTACAGTTCAGTAGATGTATCTCTTCCACCTAGTGAAGAAGTTCAACATTTACGCCGTCAAGTGGGAAAACTAAATCGTCGAGTAATGGCAATTGAATTGGAAATGTTACAACGGCAACAAAGAGATAAAATTTTGTATACACTTACTTTAGCATATTTCATATTGAAAGCTATTTCTTGGTTAAATAGAAATTGAAGACACTATTTAATTGCATGTAGAAAAAAATACATCTTATACGCATACACGCGATGGTGCTCTTAACAGCATTCTATATGAGCTATTTGTGCTCTTGAACTGTATAACCAAAGATTTATTATTCTACTTGCAAGAATTTATCATCATTACGATAAAAACATTACTTAACTATTTTTAAATCATAAAAAAAATTTAAATGCATATTAATTTCGAATTCATACTGCATTATAAGAGCAAATAGTGGTAATACAAAGTAACGGCGTAAAATCTGTTGAGCGATATTATTTGTAATATTAGTTATTATTACTATTCTAACTAAAGGAGTGTAACTGCCAAAAGATAACATTGGAATGTGTATTTTGCACTTCGTATTCAGATACGTATTAATATTTATTTCTGATACATGTATGTATTAATGAGTTTCAAAAACAAAATAGACATTGGGTTTTTGAAAGTCTTTAAGATAGTATATCGTAACCAAATATATTATGTATATTGCACATTAATAGATTTCTTTTTAACAAAACTGTTGATTTGGATATATTTAGTAGTGTTACTTAGATTTTTCAATAACAATGACATATATTTCGGCATATCTTTTTGTGTATAAATTTTATGTGAATATATTTGAATTGTTAAGTATGTAAGAGAACATGGAATATTAAAGTAAATAATTAAATAAATAATAAAGTACTGTCGTTAAATATATCTGTTTGGGTACAATTAGTAAAGAGGATACAAATTATTCAAGTCATTTATAAAATATAACAGTACTTTTGTTGAAAGAATTACTTAATTTATTTTTATTTAATTTATATACACTCTATAAAAGCACCATCTTTCACATGATATAGATCATTCTTTTTTTTTTTTTTTTTTTTTTAAATTAATAGCATGCTTCACATCAGAGACAGTTAAATTTAGCATACAGTATTAATCGTTTGTTATCTCCATTATATCTTTCAGTTCTCATGAAAAATTTTTACTCCCATAATATTTCTAATATTTACATTTTCATAATTGTGACATTGCTATGTCTCTAGATAAATAAAAAATATGTATGAGCTATGACTATTGAAATGATATTTCTAGAGATACTAGACAATTTAGGTATATTTGAATTTTCTAAATTATTGTATAAATGCAGATAAACATAGACAGTGGGAAAGTACTTTTCTTTTGACAAAAGGTATGTTCATCTCTGTATTATATAAATATGTAAAAAAAAATTATAAAATGTCTTAAAGATCTTCTTTTATGTATTTTTTATGTTCCAATATATTTTCATTAAAATTGATATTATCCCAGAAGTCCTTATTTTTAAAATTAGCAGTATCAGTCATATAATACTTTCCTGGTCCTGCAATTTGAAGGAAACGAAATTCTTTTTGAGATGGATCCACTTTAGTCCATTCAGTGATACCAATTTGAGGAATACTGAAAATATTTGATATTAAATTCAATGAGAGGAAAAGAGGTCTTCAGATATTTATTGAATCAACAATTAACTTATTATCTAACTTATAAACTAGAACAATTAACTTATTAACAACTTATTAATAAAACAACTAACTTATTAACTAGAATATTGTTCTTACTATTTTTTGTCTATATGAATTGTAATTTTCTGTGAACAAAAACTACTCACTTATTTATGGCAAAAGAAGTCCAAAGATCAATTAGTTCTTGTTGCATATCAATATCATTACTTGTTGTTACTGGATTCAAGTAAGGAGTATCCAAAATAAGGAATGCATCATCACCATGACTAACTCCTATAAAATGAATGTAAATAACGTATATAATATATAATAGGAGAAAACTTTTACTATAGAAATTTGGTTTTTGTGTTTCTTACCAAAGTTTTCCTTGGTTCCACTTATAAATTCGCTTAAACTATGTGCACCTCTATATGTATAATAATAATACCAAACAGGTTGTTGATTTACTTTTGCCTGTATACTTGCAGCTTTTATGCTATCAACTACGAAAAATCGATCTCCAGTCATTTGTATTAAAGGTTCAATAGTCGTTTTATTAATCTGTTTAGAACCAAAGTAATGGTTTCTAATAAGTCTTGCTATTTCAACATGTTTCTCCTTTGATATGGTATAATTGAAATCAAGGAAATGAGGTGCAATAGTATTCCAATTCTTATCAAGTTCCTTAAGATATCTATCATCAGCAATAAACTCTGTATATTTTATACACTGATTATTTCACTTATGAACAATTTTGTAGATTTTGAAATAACTTTCAAATATTTATTCAAATTTACCAGCTGCAGGATAAAGTCCTTCTTCACTGGTAGTACTTGTAATCCATGGAATATCTTGAACATTACCACTTTGAATAATATCTATGGGTGATTGATCAATGAAAGGTGCATCCCCATGTTTCTCAACAACAGGTCCAAATGGTGTGAAAGGATTGTAAAGCCATGGCTGTCAAGAAAAGTTTATATTATTCGAAAGTAATTTTATTAAATTGTATTATTTATTATAGAAAAATGATACTTACTTGGAATTCTCTGGTTGCATGGACCAGAGTTCGACCTGGTCGATATCTTAAACAATCTACCATATCTCGAGTATTATTGGTAGGACAACCCATTAGAGCACCTAATTTCTTGGCCTTTTCTAAAGAATTTTCAGTTTGTGTCCAACAATTAAGTGCTGTACCACTAATAGATATGCCCCCTGTATATTAAAAAGATTTATATAAAACAAATATATATTAAATAAAGATGTACAGGATAGAGAAAGATTAAAAAAAATCTAGTACTGACTAAACATATAAATACCTTGAAAAAGACCAGAGCTTAAATGGGATAAATAATGATAATGTACACTGGCACCACCAGCACTCAAACCACTTAGTGTAATTTTATTAGAATCACCTCCAAACCATTTAATATTTTCAGAAACCCATCTCAGTGCCATATTTTGATCCTTGAGTCCCATATTACCTGGCAAAACATCATCTTCTGTACTTAGAAAACCTGTAAACAATATTTGTTATGTAGAAACACCAGTAGAATTAAATAATAAATAATCTGTGAAAATGTTGAACTTTTTATTGAACATACCTAATGGACCCAAACGATAATTTATTGTGACAAATATAATATCCCGATCCATTAAAAATTTAGCACCTATATGGATTCCGCTACCAAATTGGAAGGCCCCACTATGAATCCAGAAAATTACTGGTAATAGTGGTAATCTAGAATTTTTATGTTCACGTGTAGGAACATAAACATTTAAATAAAGACAATCTTCTGAGCCTTGAACTCTATCTTCTGACTCAGTAATTATTTGCTCATATTGTAAACACGGAGAGCCAAATTTAGTTGCTAAAAATTCACCAGGCCATGCTGGGATTTTTTGTGGAGGCTATATATTAAAATAAAAAGAAATAGTCAATCAAATCAAAATCATAACTGCATGAATGGTAAATAACTATAAATAGTATAGAAATGGACACTAATGTTTAAACTGTACCAAAGAAACCATTAGAGTCTTAACTATTTAAAATACAATTATAAACAGGAAAAAAATTGTTCTTATAAGTTGAGGGAAATATTCTTTAAAGTATTTTATACTTTTACCTTAAATCTTAATTTTCCTACAGGAGGTATAGCATAAGGAATTCCTTCATAAGCTTCATAGGATCTACCATCTGCAGATATTTTATAATACCCTTGGATGCCTCCTAAAGGTGTTTTAACTCTGGGTGCAATTTCATCCGTATGAATGATACCCGTTAATCCAAAAATCGCCAAAATAATTGATAGCTTTGATGAAATCATTTTATTGTCTTTATGCACTTTTTGGCACATCAATTTTATACTTCTATTGCTCTTTATGACTAACAATTATTTAAACCAGCTCCACAAAGAACCTGCAGTAAACTGTATAAATGCTTGCACTGATTAATTATAGCGATTAAAATTAAACTGCACTAATTAGATATGATAAGCAATCATGCAATGTAAGTCTCCTTTCCTATGTGGTATATCTTCATATTGTTAACATAATGTTTGATTTCAGAAATGATAAATTAAGTTATATAAGAGAATTGTGCAAAGTTTCGGTCAAAGAAAAAATGATGATTCTACTATTATTGTCTAATTGTCTCTATTTAAGTATGCTTACTCTTCCAATGTTTCCAAGTATTCTAATTCAAATCCAAAATCATAACACAAGTATCCTTTATTGATAGACGAGACATAATACATATGACATCGTAATGTGCAACATAACACCAGTAAATAAAAGCTGAGAATGTTGACTTGACACCAGCAATGATCAACTAAAGAAAGATAACAAAAAGAGCGGGGGTAAAAGGCTATTAGTTCCGTAAATCAACACTGCATATTTCTTAAAAAGTAAAAAAAGTTATCAAAGATATATTACCTTTATTATGAAGCACAAATGAATTAGATATAAGTATACTGGTGTCATTATTTAATATTAATGGCTAAGTATCCATAAATAGACAGATAGTTGTACAAAAATGATGTCTTATAGTATACAATATTATTGATATAAACCATCAGTAAATTTTTTAATTACAAATAAATATCTGTGTATAATAATAATAATAATACTTCATTATCATATTTATAATTTGTCTCTTTTTTGAAGAGAAGAACATGTAAGAACATCAGCAATAAGTATATAATATATTAATGTTGTTGCAGATTATATTGAATTATTATTATTATCATTGCTTCTATAAATACCTGCTAGAATAGTTCTGTCATCTTAATTTTTTCTTTTAAATTCTGACTACTTTCTTTTTTTATGCTTATTTGGGTTTAGTCAATATTTAGTATTAAAACATTCAAAATATTGATCGCTTATGAAAAGGTCATCTACAGTTCACTATTCTATGATAAACATATCAGTGTTAAATTGATAGCAGAGGTTAAACAATTTATAGTAGAGGTCATTTGTTTTTTATCTACCATGTATGTTGATATCTGAGATACCCTTGAATTTAGATAATACTTATCTCACTACATAGTAGAGAATCCAATTTTCTACTGATTTTATTCATATAAGAGTTATAAGAGTATCTGATTGAAGTTTTCTTCAGGGTTTCAGCCATTTTTTTAGACGATTTTTCAAACGATTTTTCAGATAGAGACAAACAGAAGGGGAGTGAGAGATATACAAAGAAAATAATAATTTCTTTGGGATATTCTTGGTAAGATATTTTCATAATTTGCCTAGGATGTGAATTCTACACATCCTATCTTATTATAGTGCATTCACGTTCTTATGTACTGTGTATCTGAAATATAAACAAAAGATAAATCTCAGATTCTTAATCTGTAGGAGTAGGATTCTTAAGCAAAAACTGATTGAATATACATTACTTGTTATGCAAGCGAAAATAATTTCGACCAACAAAATATCCATGCTATTATAACTGTAAAAAGTTGATATAAAATGCACAGAATTATTATTAATTCCAGATACAACTTAGACATAAGATTTATCTGACCAGAAGTACATATCTATTGTTATCATATAATAATAAATCTATGTGTATATATATATATATATATATATATATATATATAATATGTATCTAGATATGTTATTAGAAAATTATTTATAATTATAGCAATAATGTTCTTAGATAAAGAAGATCAATTTAAATTTGTAATGAAAGAATTGTGTGTCCATAAAAGTTATAGATATTTATTGATGCTCCTTTTTCAATAAGTGTTTGTGCTACTACAGCATGCTTGTTCTCTAGTGCCAAAAAAAGGGGAGTTCTGCCAGATCTGTTTTCTCTTAAATCTATATTAGCACCCATATTTATTAATGAGATAACTCCTTCTAAGTTACCATTTTGAGCACAGTAATGTAATGGAGCATAACCTAAAAAGTAAAACAATATATATAATTTAATTAAAATAAAAATATATAATAATATACGTTTCTATATAAGTAGATTCTTCTGGGCAAAACCTTGCATACAATTATTTACCTGCAGAATCAATATTATTTAGTAGTTCATTACATGAAACATGTTGTACAAGTTCTGGTAATAATGAAAAATTTTTTTTACTGGCTATTATCAAAGCTGTCTCATGTATTGGGTTTGGTGATACTGGATTTGCACCAGCTTTTAACAGCAACTTGACAATTTCAATAGAAACATTATGCTTAATTGCCAATTCTAAACTTGTCTGCAAATAAACATGTAAAATTGTTTACTAAATAATTTCTTTGTCAATTATAAATCTTGTATAACAATTTATAAATTATTATCAATAAGTAAATTACATGCAATTATTATTATTATTATTATTATTATTACAAAAACAATTGAAAAAATTTACCTCATGAGCTTCTGAATGTATATCAATGTTTAAATTACAAGCTTCAAGTACCATTAAATGTCTTTGAACATCATAAATTCTATTGCTAATAACAGCTCTATGTATATTTAACATTCCGTTTTCATCCCATTTTGTGGCAGTTTCAAAGTCACTTTGTAGTTGTTTAATGATTTTGTTATAAAATGGATTTTCTTGTATTAGAATTTGTTTAATTTTATTAGCACCACTATTTCTATTACACACATCATTAGTAAATTTTTCAAGATATATATTAGACACTTGTGATTGATCGAAAAGTGAAAAAACTGAGTTGTCATACATATCACTCAATAGATTTATATTTGAATTTTCTCTTGTGTTTGCAGGATATGATTTTTTTATTTTTGGAATATCAAATGTATTTTCTTTTGTAATAGTACAATTCTTTAGTTCAAATGATAAATTAATATTTGTAATACAATCTGAAAGGTCTTCGAATGCTTTCATTCTCATTCGTTCATCTTTTATAGTCACTATTTCTTTCAGAGTACTCCAAGTAGAAGATAATGATTTTTGTAATATAATATTACCATCAGAATGATCTTTTATTGAATGATTGTTGACATTTTGAGATTTAGAATTTTTATCACCATTTGTTGCTGTGACAACAGGAATATTATCATTATTATGTCTTAGAGAAACATTATTATAATCATGATCATTATTATCGTTTACATGTGTTACATTATCATGTATAATTTTGTTCGGTTCAATCATATTTTGATGGTCAGAAATGTTTTTACTTTTGCTTTCATTGCTTGTAGTATTTACAGTTTCTTCAGAAGATAAATCTGTATATTCTCTATTCACTGATAATAATTGTAATTCTTGCCTTTTTTTTTCCATTAACTCTTTACTGCCAAATATAAAATTACCTAAAGCAGGATTGTAATTTACTATTTTTGAAATATTTTTTAATACAGTTTTATATAAAGAAATATCTTTTGAATTTGTGTTTGGAATTTGATTACATTTGGATTCTTCATTTTTATAACATTCATTATCTATATCCATATTCTTAATATTTGTATTCTGTTCTTTATGACTTTCATTAGTAGTGACAATATTTTTTAAAATAACAGTTTTATCTTTGCATTTTTCATCAATATTGCCATTGTCCTTTTTAGAAGAAATTGTATTCTTTAACTTTGATACATTAATATTTTTGTTAACATTCATAGATCGAAGGGGTACAATAGTTACCAACTTGTTTTCTTTCTCTTTTAACATTATATTTGATAATATACCAGATTTATTTAAATTTTTACATTTATTCTGATTTATAAGTACCTTACTTTTTACAATGTTGTTATTAAAAGACAACATTTTTACATTAACTTCTCCTAAATCTTTACCACTTGGAGATTTTAGTCGTAATTTATGAAATCCATTTGTTCTTTGTATATTGACCGGAGTTACATATCCTGCTTTTGTACCTAATAATTGTAAAGATGTCATTGTTTTTACCTTTATTATTGGAATATTTATAATTGTTGGTTTCGGAGCTATGCTCGGATACTTTCGCTGTAATTTAAATTCTCGTACACATTCTGCTAACTGCTTGGTGTCCATATTATACAATTTTTTAATAATAGAAATTCTAATATATTTAATTATTCACTTATTCGCTGAGTATATATATGCCTCAGTATTTGTATATATATATATATATATATATAGATGATATATCTTGTTATATATTCACCGTATCATTCATTAATATATTAATGATATATAATTGATGAAATAAGATATATAATTTATCTTGCTTTAACCTATAAATAATATTATTACCTATAAATAATATTATTAACAAAAAATAACACTTCTAAAACTGCTTGTAAAATATTTCTTTTTGTACTATATATTAAAATGAATCTATAACAATATCGTCAGTTACAAACTATATTATGTTAATGGAAACTACAAGAAAAATCACATATTCTAACTAAAAAAATTACTGTAATACGGGACAAGTAATACGGGACATCCCTATGTTTGGACGAAATATCATTGCCAACTTAATTTGTGTTAAGCGAAACAATCTATTATCAAATAGTATATACATTTATAAAGATAATGAATTTTTATTGGTCGTTATGTAAACGTTAAAAACGATTAAAAAATTAGATCTTTAGAACTTGTATATTATATAATACTGCGATGTGAACAGTATTTTTGAGAAATATTTCACGTTTATTAAAATCTACGTATATATAGCAGATAGTCATAAGAATTATAAAATAATATACGTAGAGAATGATCATTAGAACACAGAATATAAGGATAAATAAATAAAAAAATTTTGTTTATTTAGTTTAGTTTAATTTAATTTAAATTTAATTTAGATCAAAATCTTCATCCAATATGATAAATAGTATTAAATCCATTATTAATACTTTTTTTTTAGAAATAACAATAGATTAATATACTACTAAATGTTTTTCGAGTAGTTTTGACTATTTTTTCAACATATTATTTCATATACTTATTCAAAGAATATAGGCTATGCAAAATCTGATCACTATACAAAACAAACTCACACTTGCTCCAAATATATAATACAAAAAAGTGCGTTCAACAGAATACATAAATACGCACTGTAAACAAACAAAATACGTATCAATGAAAGACATAATACATACGATGTATGGAAATCATTCAAGGAATCCCTCTCAAGCTGTAAGCTAAGGGAAATCCACTAATCAAAGTCGACTATTCCCCTCTACATTTGTTGACTGCAAAACGTAAGCCAATGTAAGACGTAGCGGTGAAAAATTTCGTAAAGGTTTACGTCTTAGATCTTACTAGATGCATGTTAGAATTTTTAATGGCAGAGATCGTATGTTGCTAACAGTGTTAAGTTTACATCGAAGCGTCTGTCAAACATTTAAATATTTTCTATGATTTCTTCTAATCAAGGCCCTAATATTGTAGTAAGACGTAAGACATAAACCGTAAGTCATGGTACGTACAGTGCTGAACAAAATGATAGGACATTTGATATATTTGTATATATCATGTAATATAAAAAGATATATGTATATTTTACACGCCCTATATATTGGATATGTCTTACAAAGCTTGCATATAAAATTACAAGTTTGTATCTTGTACATAAAAGAAGTTACAGAAATAAATGTAAACATGTATTGATTTTAGTCAGACAAAATTCTAGAACATTATTAAGAAAAAACAATTTTGTGAACAAAAATGTTTTCTTAAATTTCATATTAATATTTAGTGAAACTAACTTTTCGTTGTACAGCATCTAACAAGCGATTAGGAATTGATTTGAACAATTTTTTAATTCGTTTTTGTTTTAAAAGATTCCAATTCGTGATAATGCTTTTTTAAAATAAGCTTTAACACTCTTTGTTGTATGTATTGCAGCATTATCCTATTGAAAAATAAATGTACTGCCTGCAATGTGAGTTGCGTGCTTATTTAATTGATTCTCTAATAATTTAATATATTTTTCACTGTTTATACGGCCTGATAAAAAATTTATGTCAGTTTTTTCCTGATATCCAATTCTGGCCCACACCATAACATTACCGTCACCCATTTGTCACCGGCTTAAATATTATTCTTCTTTTCTTAGATCGTGGAAATAGTAATTTCAGCTATCAGGACTGTCCAAATTAACTTTATTTTCGTTGCTAAATATCATACTTCAACACTTCTTTTTCCGTAAAACATAATCACGAGCAAATCTTAAACAAGTCTCCTTATGTTGTTCACTTAGAGAGTTTTAATTTTTTAGTTTAAATTGTTTACTGCTTTGGAAAATTTGTTGTACAGTTCTTACGTTACCTAAAACTCTTGCTTCTTCAATGAGTCTTCTTACAGTTCCCTTATAATTGGAAGCTATGCGTAACATGTATATAAAATTATGTATAACATGACTTTTATTTAATAACTGCAATTTTTGCCACAGTTTGATTTTATGACTGCAATAACAAGATTTCAATTTCATCTAATTGTTTTCCTAGACCCATTGTAACTTTAATGGAACAATTATTACGCATAATTGAAAGATTTATAAGTCTGCTTCTAGTCACTATATATCTTTTTGTATTATATGATATATACAAATATATCAAATGTCCTATCATTTTGTTCGGCATTGTAAATGCCATTAAATATAACTGCTTTTTGACTCAGATGAAAATATAAAGAAGAGAATAAATAACAAATAATCAACTCCGATTTTCTTACTGCTTACGTTTACGTATCTCTTAATCAATACATGTATGAACGCCTTAATCAAACTGCTGGTTCTGCTGAGCGCAACAAATGAATAAAGTCTGAGTAATGAATAAAGCCTTATTCACTGTCAAGTTGTGTCAAATTTAGTCTTATACGCAGTTTTCAATACACTACTCACAATTGTTATGATTGGTAAGTTGGAAATAAAATAACGAGAGAAATTCTGTTGTTATAATATAAAGATAATTGTAATAAAAATTATTATAGATTAATTGTAATAAAGATCTACTTACTAACCTTCAATGATTACAAGTGTTCCATTATGATAGATTTAAATTAATTTACACATGAATTCCTTCAAATTACTCAATTTTCTTTGTATCATATTTTTATTTTACTTAATTGTATTTTTGTTAAGTTTTCTTTTAATTTCTTTTTTCATCTCAAAAATGAAAATTGTTGCCATACTCTCAAAAAATACCTGTAACAAAAAAAATGTTCTTATGAATTCGGTAGAAATGAAACAGTATAAAATATGGATTACAAAGTAATAATGATGTTTATCATTTATTTTTAGGCGGGAAACGTGCACGGCATTAAAAAAAAAAATTGTAAATTCTTTACTACGTGTTTATCAAATGCGCATGTGCCAAATAACAGTTGGTAATAGTTGAAATGTAGCATTGTTTCATGTCGCATCATATCATAATATTATGTTATGTAGCGGCGCTCTGCCGCCCTGTTTTTCTTTCTAGTTAGAAGACATGTTAAACGTATCATATTATAGATTAATCTTTTATAAAGATGTAAACAAATTGCTATATAGGTGACTAATTTGTACAATGATCCACAGAAGATATGCAATATGTACGTAAATACACAAAGAGGAATTTATTGGAGTCTTCGAAGGTAGGTACATAATATATAAGTTGAAAAAAAAAAACTTGATTCGTATCCTCTAAGGGTAGTCAGTACATTTCATGTAAATACTATTTAGTTCTGTATTGTGCGTAATATAGTAAGGGTTTCTTTTACGTGATATATATAATAATAGGATCGTGAAAATTCTTAATGACATTCTACTTCGCCATATTACTTTTACGGTTATAATGTCCAACGTTGCTGTTGTTTATTTTGTAAGATCGATGTTAATGATGATTTGACAGCTACAACTTTATGTGTACGTATGTGAATAGACTTCTTGAAGTGTTCATAATCAACGTGACAGGTGATTTATTTCGTGAGAAAAATTATGAGATCTGGCATTGCTCGATAAATCATATATTTATTATTTTCGTTCTCATTATCTTTTCTTTTGTTTGAGAAAATGCTTTTGGAATTCTGATTATTAATAAATTGCTACTGTATGAATAATTTCATTAATTTAACAAATCATTAACGTTTACAGAAAGTAATAAAAGTGCAATTATTAAACAACAGCAATATTAGTATCATAGGAAATTTCCTATATTATATGTTTACTATTACTTACCTTCATATAAAACCAAACATTTCTCGAGATATCCTGTATATAAATCGATTTGATTCTGTGATCAATTTTTATGTCTAAAGTAAACAAAGAAAATTAAAAATTTTACAAGTACTTATACGTTTGAAAAGTAATATTTTTACAATGTTACTTATCATTTTTGCAGATGAATATTCGGCTATATGGAATAGTTGGAGCCATCATAATATTTTTGATTGCTATTTTTGGCATAGGCTTGATCATAAAACTTTTTGTTTGTTTGCTTATTTTAATCATAGGGTAAATTTATATTTTTTTTTAACAATATTAACCAACATATGATAGAATATTATAATTATATATAATATTGTTATTTTACATTAATTTTAGAACAATGATCTGTGTAAACAGAATATCTACTCTCAGCGATAATAATGATCTAATATCAGAGCGGGAGGACATAATCAAAAAGACTGATCAATTTCGGCAGGTATATTAATATTATAAGATTATTCTTTTTCCAATTTTTCTATTTTATTTTTTATCACTTTTGTTATTTACAGTATATTTTTAATTTATCCAAGGAAAAGATTACTTTTACATTAGATAGAAGAATTACTGGCAGTCATATTATTGATGAATCTCTGCAAGTACATATACAATAATTATTAAAATTTTTATTTAGTTCATATCAAAGTAATTAGTATGTTCATGCATATATTTTTTAGGAAATTTTAGACTTTATCCTCAGAGATTATGTGCAAAGTTGGTACAGCTCTATTACAGACGATAAAGAATTTCTCTATTCAGTTCGCAATAATGCTCAAAAAATTGCCATCAATATAGCAAATCGGTGTGTAAAATATTAAGGCAGCAAATACAAAAAAAAGGTTAAATTGGATAGTCGTTAATTATCTGTGATGGGTCTTTGCATTATTCAGCATATTTTTTTATAAAATAGGGTAAAAGCTGTTGACTGGATACCATATTTAACTACGCGTCTTGTTGATGATGCTGCTTCACATATGAGATTGTATCGTCAAGCCCAACAAAGGATAAAAGAACTTAGAGCGCAGAAATTATATAAAGGCAGTACTAGTTCTAGTACTTCGGGTGGAACGCCTAAAAGAATACCCACGCATCGACGGAATAAAAGTGAAACTGATATATCTTGGTATACACAGTCAAAATTTTATATTCCAAATTTATCATCTCTCATTGAACCTATTGAACTTGGAGACCAAAATGAGGAGGAATCTTTAGAAAAAATATTCTTTGATCTTGAAGTGCAAATGGAAAATAATTTGATATGTAGAGATGTCGTATGCACAAACAAAGCTCACGAACGAGAATTATTATGTGAAATATCAGAAGGTCTCTTATATTTAATATTGCCAAAGGAAGATTACGATTGTTTAACTGTTAGATATTTTTTAAAAGAATTATTAGCAAATGGTATAATTAGACCATTACTGAATTTATTCTCTGATCCTGATTATATTAATCAGGCATTTATATGGCTGGTAAGCTTTAAATTTAAAATAAATTATAATAATACATTGTATTTATATATATCTCTCTAGTGAGTCTTAAATCACAATTTCAGTGTAGTAAAGAAAGTGGATTGCCAAGTGAAATCTTTTTGACAGTAATTAGAATAACTGATAATTTGGAAGAACTAATGGCAACAAAAAATATTATTTCTAAGGAAATAACATATCTACGTTCAAAAGATTTAACTGGGGATGATGATTTATCAGCAAAGCAACGATTAAATAGTTTACTTTATTTTAAAAAAGTTTTGGAGGCAAGGATTGTTGGAATGCGAGAGGGTTTAGAATCAGAGGGAGATGGAATTGGTATTCAACCAGACTGGAATAGATTAATTGTTCCTGGGCAAAAATTAGTTAATTTGCCTTTAGATGAATTGTTAAAGAACAACATTGCACTTAGTTATTTTATTGATTACATGACTTCTATAAATGCTGAGGCATATCTGTACTTTTATTTAAATATATATGGTTGGAGAGTATCAGCAGAGCAACAAATAGCAGATATTCATTTACAGAAAATACAAACTGGTCCTTCAACCTCGAGTATCATTAATACTAAACGCAAAAATATAGATCTAGAAAATTTAAAGGAGGCTGCTTTAAAAATTTATCAACAATATTTGAGTGATAAAGCATCATCAAAGTTACAGTTAGATGATCTTTTAGTAAAAAATTTAGTAACAAAAATAAAAACCGAAACTGTTAAAGAAATATGGTTTGATGATCTCTTAGTTTGTTGCTATGAAAAGTTACAGAATGAGGATAGATTTTTACCTAGTTTTAAAAAATCACTTGCATATGTTAAGCTTCTTGCTGAACTAGATTTGCTGAAAGATCCAACCTCTGAGGATGATACAAAATCCTTAAAAAGTATAAATTTAACTAGTGTTAATGATGAATTAAACACTTTGCAAAATTTAACAGATAGCTGTACTAACAGTGAAGCAAATATAATAGTAAGAAAAGAAAGCAAGCTAAATTCAAATTCATCATTAAATTTGATAGATACTCTTGAATCAAGTGAATCTAAATCATGCAGTGATATTGAAAAAAAATCTTTAAGTAATACAAAAGATACAAAAAATATTCAAAAGGTATCAAGTATAGATTTGGATCAAATTAACGAAGGAAAAGATGTAGCTTTTTATTTGGATTCGAATATAGATCAATGTATCAGTTTAGATGAAAAAAACTGTGACTTAAGTGTAATTAAAAAACTCCAACAAGGTCGTTTTGAAATTACTGCAAAGATAATTGAAACTGGTATCGTTAATGATCGTGGTAAAACATATGGTATATATGCTGTGGCTGTTACCAAATGTTATGATTCAGGTTATCAAGAGAAATGGCATATTTATAGAAGATATTCTGATTTCTATGACTTGTATCAAAAAATAAAAGAAAAATATTATGATTTGGCCAAAATTCCATTTCCTGCTAAGAAAGCCTTTCATAATATGGAGAGGACTGTATTGGAAAAAAGAATGTTAATGTTGAATGCTTGGTTACATCAACTAACAAAACCAGCAGTTGTTGATGGCCACATGGGTTTACAAAATCTCTTATTAGCATTTTTAGAACAAGGAGATTACGATAAGGGAGTTACTGGAGGTCAAATCTCACGAACGGTAAATTTCACTTGAATAATTTTTATGACAAATATATAAACGTTTAAATTCTTTTTTTTTTTTTTACAGTTAGATAATTTAATGAATCCTCTAAAAACATCCATGAAGAGCGTGACACAAGCTGTAAAGACTATGCCAGATAATATGTTGAGTACAGTAGATGGTGTTATGGATAATATAAGTAAATTTTTTGGCAATCCAAAAAAAAGTAATGTTTTTTATGAGCATGCAAAAGTTGGTGCTAGCCTGGATGTAGAAGTAACGATATTTCTTTCATTCTTTGTATAACTCACCATAACTATGTAACACAATTAATTCTCATGTCTTTTGCTTTTAGACTAATGATAATATTCCATTAAGGATAATGTTACTACTAATGGATGAAATTTTCGATTTAAAAGTAAGAAATCAGTGGTTAAGACGAAGAATCATTACGTTATTAAGACAAATTATTCGTACGATGTTTGGTGATATTGTGAATAGAAGAATAATAGAATATGTTTCACTAATAACTAGTCCCACAAAAGTTGCAGGATATTTACAATTCATTAAGTAAATATTTAATATAGCAATTAATGAAGTTTTCTGACACTCTTTTTCAATCAAACTAATGCATATAAGTTTTCAGGAATAGTTTATGGCCCAATGGTATTAAAGCTGAAAGTAAACCTATTCGAGATTCGGAAATAAAAAATAGAACTCGAGTAGTAGCCAAAGTAGCATTACTCTCTTGTTTTTCAGACGATTTGAAGCATATCATAGGTAGTGAAACAACAAGACATGGTCTCCTAAGGGTGTTTGAATTATTTCAACAACCTGTATTAAATAGAAGATTATTATATGTATTACTCGAAGGGATTCTAGAAACTTTATTTCCAAAAAACAACATAGGAGATATATTTAAAAAAGTCTACTCTACATCTTCTCGTTTGAAAGATAAAATTAAAACGTAACAGGTCTTCGATGAGCGAACGAGCCAGATTGATAATAATATTGAAATAATACAATACGGACACAACAATTGCATCTGATTTGAACTTGATACAAATGTCTTGCATTACCAGATAATGAAGTCTAAATAAAATAAAATAAAGTTACACTTTATAGAATGAATCCTCAATAACAATGTAATATATTTATATGAGCTACGATATATTGGTGACGACCAATTAAATATTTAAGACAGATATATTGAAATATATGTTATGGTTTGTTTAAGTTAACAATATCACGCTATATTGATTTATATATTTTGTTTCCTTAGTTTTCTTTTATTCTTTATTGTTATCGGATATTTGTATTTAGTAAATATTTCGAAATTTAATAATCTATATTCCTATTGGATTATAACATAAATAAATTCGGTTTACAAATATAAACATAAAATGAATATAACCGAATTTATTTATATTATGACCCTATAGAACATGAAATTATTTAAAAAAAGTAATATCGTAGCAGCTATTGTTAAATCTAACAGGGATCAAAGTAAGAGTCAGATGATCTTACAATTTTGGTAATATACATATTTAATAGGAAGTAAGTACTTGTAAAATTATGGCCAAGAAAGTGTTATATATGAGTTGGTGCAGTCTAAATAGATCTTTATTGGATTATTATTTTGACAGTATGGTGTAAATGTAATAAGAATAACACAAACATTCCATTTGCATTTTAATATACTTATGGTTATGTAACAATCGTTTTCTTACAAATAATCATAAGATAAAAATATGTGTAACTGTCCATTCAAACTCTCATGATATATGCAGAATATGTGATTATAAAAAATAATTTATATATAGATATTTATTAAATTTATTAATTTATAAGAATACCATAGTGTGTGTGTGTGCCATTAAGATAGCAGCAATAATTTTATTTATTAAGCAAATTACATGGTCTTCTAAATGATATTTAAAAACATATACAAAAAAAAAAAAACAAGCATAGCATATATTTAAAGACTTATATATAATTTCTGTACAAATTGTTGTATATTAATGTTATATGTAATTTCTCATGTGTATATACAATAATTTTTACTGCATCAAAGAGCTATGTTTAAAACATTTTACTTATTAAATGAATGGTTTATAACTTATAAATGTTTTATTTATGATATTTACGAAACTTTGCAAAGGTATATAAAATATATTAAATATTTTTGTTTTGTAAAAAATATATGTAAGAATAACCTGCTTTGTGAAAATAAGAGGAATAGTATTTCAAAAGATGAATTACACAAATTTTTTTGTAAGAACGTTTCATATACTTTTTCTTTCAACCAAGAACAGATGAAAAAAAATATCACTTTTTTAAACATCATATTATTCTTTAATTTCCTAAATTCTAATACATTAAAAAATTATAAAATAATATATTATTATATTTGGTAAAAAATATATCATAGAAACAAATAATATTTTTGTACATATATAAAATCAAAATTCATTAATATTTTTATTCATTTTGTGTGATTTATCTTGTGGATAAAATATAAACAAACAATATTTTCCATTGAATGTAGTAATTTATATTTTACATTTTTTATTAGTAAATTTTTTCTCTTTGGCTATGCAATACAATTAAATCAGAATTATTCAAAATATCTTAAGAACTTAATTGTGTCAAGTATAAATTTCTACTACGTACAATACAAAATATACTATATAATCGTTATTATTTGTATCAGCAATATGAAATGCTTCCTACTGAATGTGAAGGAAATGCAAAACTCAGTCTTTTGCCCATTATTTTAGACTAGGCATGAGGTTCTTTTTTGAGTATTTTGTAATTATTTTATTACTATGCCTGTGACACAATTTTTCATTTACTTAAAAGGAGTGTTAAAACAGTCTTAGCATATACACTCTACTTAAGTTAATGGATTCACCACATTAAGATTTAACTGTACTTTGCACATTTTCAACTTCAAATGACATTACTTACTTATATTGTTGG
The DNA here is from genome assembly GCA_918808275.2 of Dolichovespula sylvestris. NCBI lineage: Eukaryota > Metazoa > Arthropoda > Insecta > Hymenoptera > Vespidae > Dolichovespula > Dolichovespula sylvestris. The sequence goes on along the minus strand of OU964964.1, from coordinate 4,070,571 downwards.
ACAAATGCCCGCAATGACTCGTCCATAAGCTCGTTCTGGACCCAAATTAATGGAATTCATATTAATGTATACATTGTTTATGCAACCAACGTATTGAGATTGTGACGTGCTGCCACGTAATCTTCTACCCAACATAGGATGACCACCAATAAATATTGGATGTTTTGACAAAACTGCTGCTACGTTTTTACCACCAATTCCTATTGGAGCAGCCTTGTGATCAACGGATAAAAGTACAGCATTTTTCTGTTTTACAGCTGTTACAAGAAAAACAGAAGATAAGTATTTGGGCAACGGATAAATAACACACACACACACAAGATGTAAAAGATATATTACCTCGAACATTGTGCCAATTACCATCGCATAAAGAATTAGATTTGGATGGTTCAAACGAGGTTTCTATAGAACCCTTAGTCGTTTTAACAAGAAATTTGACAGTACCATTAATCATCTCCAAAACTAGATAGTCTCGTTTACCATGAACTGACAATAAATGTCCAGAAGCTGTACGTGGTTTGATATCCATTTGAATATCCATAGTACGTCCAACGGTAAATCGATCCACTGAAAAGAATTTTCATTATTTTTAACGAATGAAATATGTACATATGTATGTGCATGTACAGTTACATGTAATATCACTTACTTGCTTTGAACAGATTGCTACCATTTCCTGGGAAGAAGAACAGCCCTGGCTCTATTCGCTTTGAACATGGTATTACACCTACTTTCATTGTAGGTTCGCCAACAGGTTGACCATTCATCATAAAATTGCTTAAACATCCACTGAACATACTACTTAAACCCTAAAAAGGTAATAGTATTTTATAAAATTCTATCATGATATATAAGTATAATTAGTAGTTGATTTAATACAAAAATAAGCAAAAAAGTATGTAGAACATTCTTAATTAATTTGGTATGTTGAAGCTATGTCTGAAGTAATATTCACTTATTATGAAATATTCTGTATATATTTGTGTGTGTATAAAAAATAATAATATATAATATCATTTAAAATATTGTAAACTCTTACTATTCTTGACTGAGTCACGCTGAATAATTCTGGCAGTACGCCTCCTACAAAAAATGGTGGATTAACATTGATAGTTTCGGTATGTCCTTGAGACGAGCCAACTATTGGTGCTTCATTATCTACAGAAAGTTGTCCAAGTTGTTTATCTCTCTTAAAAGCAACGTAATGCCATTGATTATCATTTATTTGCTTATCACTTATAAGTACAGCTGGTCCACTTCCACAATCAAACTTGTGATGAATCTTGAAAAACAAGATATTACTTTTATAGAAGAATATATTTGAATTAGAACAAAATAATGGTTTAATTATTATACACAATTCCTCTTACCCTTCCGTCTAGAATATATAAGGCAATTACATCTTGTTTATTTAAATCCGAGGCAAAGAAAACAATTCCATTATCAGACATAGTTTTAATGTTAATTTGGAAATCATAATAGTCCCTGTACCTTCCATTTAAAGATCTATATTCCCATCGACTATTGTTTGCAGTACCTGGATATAATAATAATAATAATAATAATAATAATAATAATAATAATAATAAACTTTATTAGAATCCATAGAAATAATGTTTTCATGAATATTAATGTTTATGTACCGAATCTCCATTCATTTTCGAGATCAGGATCAGTAACTGGATAATAAGGTAAACGACATTGATCTACGGTTTGAGGTAAAGTTGGTTTTGGGGTGGATGTTGTAATTGTTTCAGTGGTTATTTCAATGTGATGACCACGTCCTTCCAAAGTAGGTTCTTCGTCTTCATCTTCTTTTTCTAATTCAATGTCTACCACATCTGAAAGTAAATAACAAATTTATCATTTCTAATAAATATACATTTGATTTATGTAAATACTAACTAATTTGTGTTGTGCCCTCAGTAGTGTCATCAGGATTTTCTGTAGGAAGCAGTGGTATCCAACCATTTACTTCTGGCTCGTCAACTGGAGCAATGGCTATAAAAAAAAGAACGTTTACTTAGTAATCTATTGTTTTGTAATTACAGATAAAGAATTATTAAAAAGATTAAACATACGTGATTGTTCACCGCCCTTACACTTTCCCAAAAATGCATGAAGTTTTTCTGTTGTGTTAGCAAAATTAATAATAATCCCGTTCAAAGTAGCGTCGCCAATACAACCGACAAACGGTTTTCTTGCATTGCTTTGAGATGCCTGGAACGATATTGGTACACCGCCAATGTAAAGATCTCCATAAAGAATATGTAGTGATGGAGGTGGTGAATCGGTGCTGTAATTTTTAATATCATCAATATCAAGTCTTAAAGATGATTCATTATGCGTTGCCGTGACAACATGCCACTCATTATCATTGAATTTTATTTCAGCTGGATCAGTCCTCAATTCTTCGTTTTGACTTTTAAATATTAATACACCATCAACCAGTGCCATGTAACTTGTAGATGTTTGATCTGGATTAGTGACGAAAAATATAAGACCATCATTTGCCAATGTTTTGAATTTCAAATTAATTTGAAGGAAGTTAGATGCCGAAACATTATTCCATTTTACATATCCTGGCATACTATCTTCAAAAGATACCAGACTTGCGAACTAAAATTAAAAATTTCTTGATATGTATCAATGAATTGGTTAAAGATAAATTAAAAAAAAAAAAATAATAAAAAATATATAATATACCCTAACTGGACAACCAGGCATAACTCCAAAAGCTTGTATATTGCTACTAAGATCAACTGAGGTATCGAGAATAACGACATCATCGATACATCCTTCGAAACCATCATTCGTAACTGGTTTATAAGGATGCTTGGCATTAGGTGGATATCCTCCAAAATAAATGTAATCCAAGGATAGAAGAGTTTTAGTATTGCCCTTAGCTTCATCTCGTGCAACCATCGTACCATCGATTTTAAGAACACCAATCTTTTCGAACCTCAATGCTTCTAAACTGTGCCAGTTACCGTCATTAAATTTATCAAATGATTTCAGGGATATTTCACCATCATCAAGATCGTACTGATACAGTACCTATAGACGATCAAAAGGAGATATTTATTTTTATACTTTTCAAATATTATATTAGTCTAAGGTGTAAACAAATATTTATAGCCATACCTGACCATCTCTCATCTCCAACGATAAAAACTGTTTACCCTTGCCCATTAGATATATTAAGCCATCATCCGCGAATGTTTTGAAATTTAATTTTATACTGAATTTTCTACTATCTGGTGATATTTGAGAATTTCGTTTACTTAAAATCGCATATCCATGCTTATCAAATCTATATCCTGTACTCGGTTGGAAATTTATCAATTTGTCCCTTTCCATAGCATCTTCTCTATTATTTTCACCATCTACGAAGTTCCAGAAAGAAACAGGTATATCGCCGATTACTAATTCTTCCATTTCACCCTCGAAGGAGGATGCTGTAACTGTATCTTGAATATTGAAAGAAGAAGGATATCCTCCTACAAATAGTTTTGAATGTTCTTGATCAACGTTAAATATAGAATAAGCCCCTGGTAATACTTTTTCTGTTTCATATTCCTTATCTCTTCCCTCACCAATATCCTCGCGTACTATTAACTTCACATTTTTTCCAGTCCTATTTCAATGATTTACATATATGATTATTGACAATAATTTATTGATTTATTTATTATTCTTTTCATATTCATTAATTATAAATTTACTCACCTATCAATAATTATCTGACGCCAAATATTATCAGACACAAATTTATTACTAATGACCTTTGTTGGTCCAGAACCAAGATCTAATATAAGTACTGGATATCCGCTTTCTATTAAAAGTGCCATAAAATCATGCTGTAATAAAATTATAACTTATTAAAACTAATTTCAATGCTGCAAATGTTGTATAACTTTAAAATTAATTATATTACTTACAGTTTTTGCACGTGGTAATTTCGTTTTTTCTTCATTCCCAAGATAGAAAAGGAAGCCACTGGTTTTATTCGTACGGAAATATAATGAAATTTTGCTAGATGTTGCTAATAGGGGTAAGCTTTCTGGATTTTTCAATTCCAAAGTAGTATTTCGATAGAAGGTTAAACCTGTTTTAAACCTGTCTGCTAATTCTCTAGCATTTGCGATCTTGTTCTTTAGTGCATCAATTTTATGTTGAAGATCATTTTCTGTTCCTTCCATTGCTTTTTGATTTTTACTCAAATCATTTAGAAAATTATTAATATTAGGAACGATTTTATTTACAACATCCAATTGTTTCTTAGCCTGAGAAATATCTCGTATCGATTCGGATGTATCCTTCGTAAGTTGTTTAGTTATTTTGAGATCATTTGGTATATTGTCAATTGTACCATTTATACTTTGAATAGCATTTGTTATATTGTTTACCATTTTAATAACTTCATCAACTGCATTGTGAGCTACCAATGAAAATTGCGATGGAATATTTGAAAGTACTCTAAAAATTAAAATCACCTTTGATATAAAGACATACCTAGATTTATGTACATATAGGATGTTGCATAATACACGATGTACTACTATGTTTTTAACGATTTGCTTTCTATGAAGAAAATACGTTAATTGATAGAAAAAAAAACTATCTCTTACTTATCAATATAATCTAATAATTCTCTATTGTTTTCGTTTTGAGAATTTGTAGATTTTTCCTTGGTCTTTGCAATCTGAAGATTTCCCTCGGATTTTCCATCAGTTTTCTCAAATACTATTTCTGCAGAGGCAAGTAAATTTGCAGATCGGTTACGAGAATTTCTTATTTTTTCTTCTATTCTCGAAGACTATTGTAATAGAAAAAAATAATATCATAATTAAATCACAATAATCGATTATAAATCATAGTAAAGGAATGTAAAAATAATGAATGTATTGGTAACTTACTGATGCCGTTGCATTGTTAGCAGCATACACGGCATCAAGAGTAGCATTGTTGGCAACTTGGATAGCCATTTCAATATCTCTATATGCAGAAACAGCACGTACAGCATTTGTATTGCGTGTATCTGTCAAGAGATTGTCCAATTCCAAAGAATGATTGTAAAGAGATTCAGCATGATCATGTGCCTTTTCTAAAGAATCTTTTAAATCACTAAGCTTTTCGTCATTTTGCGAAATGGTATCATTTAAACGCATTACCACTTCTTGCAATGTATTAGACTCTGTGGAAATATAAATTCTGTCATGAATAGATATTCTATTAACAATATAGTCTTTTACAAACACTAATAAAATTAAAGTGATATTGTAACAATGAATCTTACCTAAAATATTTATATTCGTATTTGTTTCGTCTAAAAGTTGACTTGCTTTTTGATTAAGTCCCTCACCAGCTTTTAGATCTTCTTCAGCTTCTAACGTAATATTTTTTACAATATCAAAATTCCCAGATTCTGCAGCTTTTCTATTATCTTCGTTAAGATCTTCAACGTCAGCTGCTAACGCTTCAGCTTTTCCTGTGATTTTAAGTAAATCATCCATTTTTGTACTAATATTTTGTATTTTGTCATGTAAATCTGATGCCATTGAAGTCAGATTATTCACTGGAGAATTATATTGTAGCATTTCTGACACGAGAATATTTGCTTGATTAGCTTGATCGATTGCTTTATCACGGAAATTAACAAAAGACACCTCTTTGATTTTTTTCAGAATTTCTTCTGCCTTTCTCACAGTGTTTTCAATTTTACCACCTGGTCTAAGTTCTATATTAGAAGCCAATGATTGCACTTCAGATACTATCAAATTAACTAAATCTATTTCACGAATTACATCTTCTTCTAAAACATTCATATCATTAAGCGTATTTTTGGCACCGTGTTTCCATTTGATGCTATCTTCAGCAGCATAATCAATATGACGTTTTTGACTCGACACTTCTTGTCCAAGACGCGATAAGTTTTGTTGTAGTGGTAAGAAATTAATTCTCTTTGGATCGAGTAACATAATTTCTGAATTAAAGTCATTCACTGTATCATTAATAAATTTTAGACGCTGATTTGTAAAATAACTTTCAGCTACCATCTGTAAAAATTATATAAAGTAAATCGAAGAGAATATAATGATGAAAAATTATTTATAAAAAACATTTTCAAGCATACAGAATAGTTTGTATACAGAAAATAATAATTTTCATATATAAAACTTACATTGTATTCTTCAAAGACTGGATTTAAAAGACCTGAGAGTATATCAGTGACATCAAGTAGATCACCGGTACAAGAATCACACGCAAAGCAACCTTGTCCTGGGATCAAAACATGACGATATGGACAATGATCACATTTTTCACCAATAACACCAGGAAGACATGTACATTGTCCCGTAGTTGTGTTACAGGATGCACCAACAGAATATCCAGTATTGCAACCACATGCTGAAATTGTCAGAAAAATGAAAAAATCAATGTATTGCTTCTAAAAATATTTTTTGTAAAAATTTATAATTAGAAGGCACACACACACACACACACTTTATTATTTATTTTGTTTATTATACTTACATGTACAACCATCTGGACCAAAATTCCAATAACCAGGAGTGCATTGATCACATTTCCGTCCAGTAACACCAGGTTTACATTGGCATTGACCAGTTTTTTCATCACATTGCTTACTATCTGAAGCAATATCACAATCACAAGGCTTACAACCTTCGCAAGAATCAAATCCATAATGATTTTCTTCACAATGATCACACTGTTCACCGACAACGTTTTCTTGACAATAGCATTGTCCATTATGGCTATCACAATGTTCCATTCCACATTCATTACATGAACAACTCTGACAATCTTTCCTTTCGACTGCATCACCGAAATATCCAGGTGCACAGTAATTGCAAGCTTGTCCATATGTATTGTTCAAACAATGTAGGCATTCTCCAGTAATAGAATCACAAGAATCAACTTGATTGGTATCAATATTACCAGAACATTCACAAGGTTTACAAAAATCGCCATAAACTTCTGGATTTCCATAATATCCAGCAATGCAAGTTTCGCATCGTGCACCATAATAACCAGGAAGACAACTGCAGCTAATTTTGTTACCTTCTTCATTTACTTCACAGTCAGATGCAAAATTATTTGATGCTATAGGAAGTGGACAAGCACAAATTAAACAATCTGAAGGAGTACCAATAGTTGCATTTCCATAATAGCCTTCCTGGCAAAATTCACAATGATCGCCTATAGTACCATTTTTACAATTCTGTAAGCAAATTGCATCGTTCATTTATAAATTTATATAAATAACTTTTTTGTTAATTTATTATAATTTGACAGTAAATGTTTCCTCACATGACAAATGTACTGAAAAGATTTTAAAAGAAAACGAAAGAAGACATACATGGCACACGCCGGTATTCACATCACAAGTATCTGCATGACCATTGCACTGACATCGTACACAATATCCTCCATAAGGACCTGATTGTACTCTATAATATCCTGGAGCACATTCTTCACAAGATAATCCTTGATAATTTGGTGGGCATTGACATTGCTCCACACTACTGGCTGGAACACTATACTGAGCTGAGTATTGTTCTGTTGTAACATCAATAGTAACATAAGACAACCTAAAAAGATATATGAACATCAAATATTAATTAAAAACAAAATATATAGAATAGTTTATAAATATTGATACTCACGATGCAATGATGCTAGGGTTCCAATATGTTGCTCGAATATATATGCCTTGAAGATTTTCAAGAACTACCATAATCTGTTCTCTAGTAACACTTAAACGATTTAGTGTAAAAAAGTTAGCCTCTATGAGTTCAACAGATCCAACAAAATTTGTAAAAGAAGGTGGTTGTTCATCACCATAGTATAAAAGAACCGTATCTGCACCTTGAAGAATCACATCAGCTGCACTTACTGCTTTTCCAAAGGGTCCTGTATTATAGCTTACAGTATAATTTAAAAATCCACCATATGAAGTTAACTTTTTGCCAAGATAACTGGCAGGAGCTGCAAAGTATACAATATTTTCAAATGTGTCATTAGTTGTTAGATCAATGACTATAGAAGTTGAATTAATTTCTTGAGGTATTGTTATCAAAAATGTTAAATTTCCAGTATTTTCATTTTGTACAACAAGCTCCCAGTTGTTCATATCCAGAATATGAGTTCTGTAGAGATTTGCAGAAGCACAACGTGTCGTCTTTCCAAAACAAAAGCATTTTGTGCAGCCTTCTTCATTGCTTGCTTGAATGTTAAAGGTTCCTTCTTTACAAACATCACAAGCAGAACCTTGAACATTTTCTTTACAGAAACATTCAGCGGTATACTGATCGCAAATATCCAATGTTGTTCCTCGCACATCACAGTCACATTTTTCACAGTGAGGAAATTGTGAATATCCAGGTATGCATTTATCACATTGTCTTCCAACCACATTTTTTTTACAGCTACAGTTGCCATTAAACAAATCACATTGCATATTACCATCGATTACGCCAAGAAAAGAACAATTACATTCTTCACATCCAATTATAGGATCAAACCCATAAGTGCCTGGTTCACATTGATCACAACGTTCACCTGTGACTCTTGTAGGACAAATACACTCACCTAAAAACATGAAAATGTGTATAGTGCATATTATAATATAAATTAAGAATAAATTTTAATTAATATCAAAACAATTCAAATAATATAAGAGGATAATTTAAATAGGTTTATTTTATTAATTGTGAACAAGACTTACCAGTTTCAGGTTCACAAAGCACTGTACTAGGACAAGCACAAGGTTTGCAATTAGGAAATCCATAATATCCTGTTTTACAAATCTCACATCTTCTACCAATAATATGAGGTTTACAGGGACACTGCCCTCCAAACTTTTCACATTCAAAACTAGTTGTACCATAAATATCACAATTACAAGGTAAAGCATGATTGTTGTAATTAGCAGTCAATGAAAAAATGGAATCTCGACAAAATCCTTCTTCTGTTATATTTATATAGAAATGATTATTACCACACTTTTTAAGGAATTCCTTAGTCTGATCAAACTGTATTTTTGTCAGAATTTTACTATTATATTGGTCTGCAGGTACGACCAAAATGTAATCCAACCAAATACCATTTCCACTGCTTTCTTTGAATGTAATCACAAAATTTTCAATTAACTGAAATCGAGTATTACCATCTACTTGTTGCACAATGCTACGACAACCACTGTTACTAGGACAATGAGGTACAGAAACTTTTGCTTCATAAAACTTTCCATTTTGTACTAGTACATCTAGCTCAAACTCTGGATGATCTGGTTGATAATATTGTACAATGAAAACATATTCTCCAGGTTCAGGAACTTTTGCATGAATATCTACCATTGCATCTTTATCATTTAAATAAATTAGTTTAGTGGCATTATCAAAAATACCAGATGGCCGACTACCCACTTCAAGAACTGCATTATTAGTTTCAAATTCAATCTTTTTAGAATCAGCTGCACCAGGGAAAAATCCTTGTACACATTTACCATTCTTTCGAACACAAATGGATCTTGGTTTTATATAATCTAAGGACCAGCGATGATATGGAATAGCAACAATTGAATGAATTGCAATATTTGAAAAGGGTTCTCCAGTTAAAACTATGCTTACATAATTTGACTGAAAGTTCATAACAGCCACTCTACCATATGTATCAGTTACTACTTGTCGACAAATGCTTGTATATTTGCAGGGATAAAGCGTAACTTTGCCTTTGCCAATGGTGTTTGCTTCGATCAACAGTACAGAAGTCTCACTGTCTTCCACAGAGGTAACATATGTTATAATAAGTACATGTGGACCTGGTTTAGATATTCTAAGTTCAAAGTGAATTTCTTCTTGACTATCATTTATAAGGGGCATTTCATCTACATCAATTTCTTTAAGAGTATCCTTATTTGAAAAATATTCTGTTAAAGGTATTCTTATGTTGTTCTCATTGAGGAAACCTCCTGCCCCGCGAACAGAATCAAAATTCATTAAGTTGGGATATCCATAATGACGGCAGAGCTCTTTGTAACCAACTTTACAAGGTATATTAACATCTTGAGTTAAAATAGTTGCTTCATAATATTCTGAAGGTAATAGAACGAAATAGTCTAGGAAAAGACTTTTTTTATTAGCAATACTAACAGTCCAATGCCCAGGATTCATCACCATAGGTGAAGGGTGGTTATCATGAATCCCTGCAACTGTAACGAATGATGGTTTTGTCGTAGGTTTAAACTGAACTTTAAATTGTTGTTCCACTTCGACAGGACTATCTGGTGTAATTTTAATAGTTCCAAGAATTGGTTCATTGTTAGGGTTTACATACCGTATAACCATACGGTATAAAGAAGATTTGTGTATATAAACATTTTGAATAATTTCGTCTTGTAGAGCAGAAAATACAGCATATCCCTTCCAACTATAACCTGGGAAATACTTTTCTAAGAAACCATATCGTACTTGACTGTTACTAGAAGTTCTGCCATCTTCTACTTCATATTGGAATTGATGAAGAGTAGGAAAATAATGTGCTTTTAAAGGTTCTTTACATGTCAAACCCGTTACACGAGGCTGACATTGACATTGTCCAGTTTGTTTGTCACAAATAGAACTGACTGATCCACCAATATCACAGTTGCAATCTATAAATAAGTATTTACAATAGTAACATCTATTTAAAAATATAATAAACAATATGTTGACTGGAGTTAAATAATTATCATAATTTACCGGAACAACCAAATAAATTGTTCTCTTGAAGATTATAAGTTCCATCAATGCATCGAGTGCAACTTCTATCAGTCACTCCTGGTTTACACATACACTGTCCAGTTTTTACATCACATTCTCCAATACTCCCAATAACACCCGGAATGTTACATTGGCATTCTAAAAAAGAAGATATTTAGATTATATAACTATTAAATATTAGATTCACATCCTAATATTAAATTACCTTCACATCCTTCTGCATTATGCGCTTGTAAATTCCAGTATAAAGGTTTACATTTATTACAAATTCTGCCTTCTACACGGCCCTTACATTGACAAAGTTCCCCTGCTGGTAAACTACCACATCCTTGGAAAGTTTCAACAATACCTGCTGGATCACAATTACATCCTTCACAAGTTGGAAAATTATAAAAGCCCTCTTTACACTGATTGCATCTTGATCCATCAAAGTTTTCTCTGCACTGACATTTGCCTTCTGTATCACAGGATACACCAATTGCTCCATGACTGTCACAGTTGCAAGCTACAATATAAAATTCAATAAAACCCTTTATATAAATAAGTACATATTCATTTTTATAAAATATATCACAAACAGAAATTTCTATAAATTCAATTCGTACCTATACATTCTGGATACATATAATATCCTGGACTGCATTGATCACATGTCTTTCCTGCAAAGTTGGCTAGACATGAACATTTTCCTATGCTGTCACAACTAATGGAAGAAGAACCGATCAAACTGCAGTTGCATGGTCTACAGTTAGGATATCCATAATATCCATTGATACATTGATCACACCTACTACCGCCATATCCTTCTTTGCACAAGCATACGCCATCACTTTTATCACAAATTCCTTGTTTTGTACCTCTTGCATCACAGTTACAATCTAAATAATATAAATAATATTTATATTGGTTTTTTGATAGCACCATATTTTTGTAAACATTTATTTCATCGATTTACATACATGTACATGAAGGATAATTGAAATAACCGTCTTCGCAGATACTACAGGTTCTTCCACCATAATTATTTTTACAAGTACAATTTCCAGAAACAACATCACAGACATTGTTCAAGGAACCAAGTGGGTTGCATTCACAAGCTGTAAATTTATATTATTTTTATATTAATATTTTTACTTAACACATTTGCTATCAGCATCACATATGTATGATACATCGATTTTCATAGAGTGTCACACATTTGTGATAGTAACCAATGTAAAATATAAAAGCCACGGCTATGGTTTAGAATGTTTTTGGTAAAAAATGTACTAAGATCTTTAATATATTCATGAATATATATTTTGCAGAATAAAATAATTTAGACATTTTATTAGACATACTTACGTAAACATTCAGGAAAATAATAATAGCTTTCTGCACATAGATTACAGTAGTGACCAGCATAGTTTGTTTTACAAGGACAAGGACCATCTTTTGCTTCACAATGATATCCATTGGTTCCTTGTAAATGGCATTCACACTCTCGGCAATTAGGATATCCAAAATATCCATGATTACAAGTATCACAATGGGGTGGAGTAAACTCCTTGCGACATTCACATTTACCAGTAGCATCAGCACAATTTCCAGTTGAATAAAAGAAATCACAATTGCAGGCTATAGCAAAATACAATTGTTATAATCAACTATAAAATAATTCAAGTTCCTTTAACACGTTCGTCGCCACATCACCCATATTTGGGTGACCAATTTGCTTCTGTTGGGGTCCTGTCACCCAGATATGGGTGACATTCTTTTTGTTCAAGAGGTTTCAAAAAATACTACCTCTCTAACACCACTCGGGTTGAGGCAGCAAATCGAGCGGTAATGGTGTTTATTTAAGTTCAGTCTAACGAATATCGCTTTACGAGTCTACTCCTAGCCTTTTGTGAGAAATCTTATGAGGTAATGGCTACAGAGATGGCTCATCTCAAAAACGCTCGCGATCACGGGTCACATACTGTCTTCGACGTTAGTTCGAACTCAACTTTCTTGGATTAATCAGAATATTTTTCTCAAAGTTATTGAGCCCAATAAGCATGGAATACGAGGAAGAAATTAGTTCAAGTGAAGACGAGTTCAATTTTTCGTTAATGACGAACGAAATTACATCTATACATAAACTGCTTGTTCGTGGGAAGGAAGAGTGAAGTGATGAAGATAGCGACATACTAAGTTAAAGGTGTAAGAAGGCGAAAAATCCGAATAAATGTTTTCAAGAATACCATTTCTATCTGGCGAAAGACACGTAGGACCTCAGGTACCTTCACACATAAAAGAACCCATAGATTTTTTTAAGTTATTTTCACCAAGGAATTAGTTACTGACATAGTACAGGAAACTAATAATTATGCTTCAAAGAAGTTAGAAGAGAAGATATTATCGTCTCATTATATATGGTGATCTTTGTACGATGTGACCGTAAGCAAATTCTGGGCATTTATTGCACTAATTATAAATATAGAGACAATACCGTTGACAAATTTACAAGAATACTGGTCCGAAAATAATGTTAGCTACATTCCATTTTACTCAGATACATTCACTAGAAACCGATTTAGTCAAATTTTTTGGAAACTTCATCTGAAGACAATACCTTCACAAAATACAAACCCAAGAATCCGTTTACAGTTAGTGTCTTGCTTCCTCGATTATATAAATGCAAGATTCTTGAATTATTTTGTACCCGAAGAGCAGATTTGTGTAGATGAATCGATTGTCAAATTCAAAGGTCAAAAGCTATTTTTCTGGGGTTTAGAGGTCTGCTCATCAATTCATATATTCTCTATAATACAGCAAAGAAGTAGAGAAATGAACGGTTGCTTAGTCACCTGCAATACTTGATAACTTTGGTTGATCAATTAAGAGGAGATTTCCAGGATAAACTACCACGAGCTTCTACTTTGCAGAGCAATTCTGAAGATATCTGATTGAATGGGAAGCTCCATGTTGTACTAATGGGAAGTAAAAGGGATTGTAAAGTTTGTTCCCAACGAACCAACCCTGGCAAAAGGTAACAAATTGTATACTACTGTGACACTTGCCAAGACAAGCCAAGGATGTATCTTGGAGATTGTTTTATAAAATACCATACGAAGAAAAAATATAGAATGTCATTTTTAACAAATGTTTTTCTTTGAACTATGAAGATATGTAAAATGTTAAAATATACAAGTTTAAAGTGTTATATTGTATCTGAAATCATTTTAAGTTAACTATAAAAAACTCAAGAAATAAGCTGGAACAACTAACTCCTCTCAAGTTGCTGGTTTGCTGGAGCAAAAAAGGCCTTAAGCAAGAAGGGTTAACTTATAATAGGTAACAACGAAATACATAATGTATTACTTAGATTACTTATATTTTCGGAGGACGACCGTAATGAGTGGAATCTGAGTTTGGAGTCATAATGGGTGCATTTTTTGTTGATAATACTCTAACATCCTGAACATCTCTCCATTTTAGCACCACAATATCATTGTTATCTTTCCGTGCTATCATTTCACCTCTTTTCAATGGATAAGACATAAAATTTGGCATAAATCAAATTGTATCTATGGTATTCCCGCTTATCGTTCTGTTTATATTTTGGCGCCTGGCGGCACATTTGACCCGGTGAGAAACTCAACTGTTTCACGCTAGGCGACGAACGTGTTAAAATATAAAATGAACTTACGTTGGCATACATCAGTAGCATTGAAGGGTTTATTCTGTGGTCTATAAAATTTCGGTTTACATTGATTACAATTGATACCTTCCGTATTATCCCTACAGTTTTTACATACTCCACCACCTTCATAGTTTCCATGTATATCAAGAGACAAATGCTTTTCATCAATTGTCGAATTATAAGTACATTCATCCGAGTGACCGAAGCAATTACAAGCTAAAATATTATTAATTATAGCCAATATATAAGTATATATTTAATTTAATTAATGATACATACGTTCGCACGTAAATTTTTTAAAAGACGTCGATTGCTGCCATTTCTTCTGTTCAAAACCTTTACAACATGTTGTACATTGAGGTCCGCAAGTATTGTGCTGACATCTACAGACAAGTTTATTTGGCACGGTAGGATCTTGGATATCGCAGGTATCCGCATGACCGTTACACATACACCTACCACCGATACTGATGTCTTTGATGGAATAAAAATACTAAAATATGCAGAAAATGAAAAATATCGTTCCGCTATATATATATATATTACTTCTAATAATAAGACAATAATAATAATAATAATAATAATAATAATAATAATAATAATAATAATAATAATAATAATAATAATAATAATAATAACCAGGTAAAGATAAAATTTGATCAATGTTAATAGGTAATTAATTAATCTGAAGAAAGTACAGAAAAGGATTCTTACTCGTCTTGTCACAGTAGGATCCTGACGAACAACCGACATAAGATGTCCCAGTAAATTCTTTGTTCTGAGAAAACGAAACCGCACATTGGTTGCCCTCGTCCATTCTTGCAAAATTGTTGAATTGAAATAATGCTTAGCCGATGGACGATTATTTAAGATAGAAATTGGTATTTCACCACCCTCCAAGGGTACTATTTTTGAATATTCAGTCGTACAAATTACACTATCATCTCTCGTGATAGGTTTATGACTGTCAACACCAAAATATGTCAAGCAATCACTATCGGAATCCGCAAAATATTGCCAAGGTGACCACGTTTTTCCATAATCTGTTGATTTTTCAAGAACCCATAACTCGGGTCTTGGTGAATTTCCCATACGCACATAAACGTACGCTACGTGAAATTCCTAATATCGGAACAATAATAATACATTTTATATAATATAATATAAATAAAATAAATAAAATATATATATATATATATATACGCATACACACATGTATACGTACATATGTAAATTCAAACACATATGGGTACATCTTTAATAATTATAATTAAAGAAAAAAAAAAAAACAGAGAAGATGCTCCGATAAGTGCGTAAAAAGAATGTTAACTTTCATTTTATTACGAAGTTTTCCCTTGTATCGTGTAAAATCATGACAATGACGTTAATAAAGATAACGACAAGAAGAATAGTCGATAAGCTACCATTGACCCTATATTATGATATCCTCTCGTTACGTTTCTCGCGATAGAATATAACCGAAATGTGAGGGAATAACGACGAATCCTTTTGACAAAGAAAAATTTGTTCGTAATAAGAAAAGAGAAGCGCACTATCTTTAGAGGGCAAATATATAATACGTTAATTTAATAAACGACAAATAATGTATAATCAAAATATTTGCGAATATATTCTACGTCTTAAATACGTGTACCAATTGACAATATTTGCATCACAAATAGGAACTCATTACTTTCTCTCTTACTGCGGAAATAACACGAAGATAATTATTTCCGGCCTGCAGGAAGACGCCTACTACATGATAAAACTTTTTTTTATAGATAAAATACAGTTGCACAGTAAATTCGTATCGTCTTCCTTTTTGTTAAGCCATCATCATCGAGCGTACTTTTCCGCGAGATTATTTTTTATAATTATTGACGTTAAATATATATATATATAAATCAAAGAAGGAACGAAGATGTGGACATACACGCTTACTTTTTCTTTTGTATTTTATTTTCATATTGGTTCTTTTTGGTGTTTTAATAACTTACTTGACCCAAATTAATTGTCAAATTCACTTCGTTGTACTTCATGCCTCTAGAAAGTGGCGGTGATTGCCACCAAGTTTCCATCCCATCGACGGCATATTCGGGAGGGTGCTTTTTTTCAGGACTATCTGGGTCGCAAACATCACATACCTAAACGAAATATATTATATACCAAAATGTGTTATATTTTACTATTTACATGATCAATTATCCAAGTATTTGTTCTTTTATCAAAATTTAATTTTATATAAATATTATAAGACGAGCTATGAGAAGATTAATAAGAATTTTTTTTTAAGTTTATGGTGGGCCATTGATATTCTGTGAAATTATTTGAATTCGAAGGAATGAAACTTTAAAGTGTATCGAGAGGTCATTCTTATCTCTCTTTTATCGGCCCTCTTACTTTGACTTAAAGTAAGCGTTTTAAGCGTTTTATTTCGTTCGCTTACAAAATGGTCTTGCGATAACCATTCCATGAATATCTTCCTCGTTGGAAATATAAAAAAAATGTTCCAGATAAATATCGCATAATATTTAATATTTATAAGATTTCGTTACTTAAAATATATCATCGGGAAAGATCATTATTGAGTTCTAAATAAAGAAAAGGTCGCAAATGATATTCGTATTATCATTTAAATTGTTCTATAGTATAAATAAATATAAACTGGCTCGTTTATTATCATAGAGATATATCTACTTCATAAATACAATTTATAATCGATCGTTCGTATATATGATATCCATATCGATTAATGTATAAAAAAAATTGTTTAATGAACAAAAAAAATTGTTTGAATGAAAAATGTATCGTTTCTTTTTTATAGTTTTCATTCACACACGTTTCTCGCGCGTGATAAATACTGATCTTTTTCTCTTATCACCTTACCAAGAAGTGATACGATGAGACACGAATATTATTTTGTTTCGGATAATAATCCTTTATACAAATATTATTATTCATTATCGACTATATTTATACGATCGTTCTTTTTTTCGCGGATGATGACCACAAAAAATAAGGAAGTAGTTGAGCAAGCAATTTATAGTTTCCTCGAAACGATAAACTCTTGGACTCGAAGAATCAACGTAGATAAAATTCAGTTCAATAGCACGAAATAGATTTATGTTAATAACTATATAAAAGAAGGAACTTGTATAAAGAAATTTATTTATATTTAGTGATGGATTCATTTTAAAAAACTGGTAATTTTACAGAATGAAACAATTAAAGGATATATATATATATATATATATATATATATATATATATATATGTATATATACTTAATTGATTACAATTTATCTGATAAATATTTGATTAAAAACCTTGCGTTTTTAACCCTTTAGTTTTTCTTCTGTTATTACATTACTCGCGCTTACCTGTCCTTGAATCAAATTGATGTCCTCATCTTGATCAGCATTCGCGCCAACGAGTTTACAGTAAAGCTCTGGTCCAGGAGTATCGACACCGCACGTGGCGGAGGCGATGATGTCCTTGCCTTCGGCAAGATTGAAATACGGTGGCGTTAAACTCTCGGCCGTGGCATTTTTTACCAGTAGACCGATCAGAAAATGTATTACGAGTAACCACCACCCTGACATCGTGACAGAAACGATGAACGATCCACCACTGCCGGTCCGTCCGTGGACGACCGACACCGAGATCTTCGCTTTTCTCAACGATTCTATTAAAAAGCAGAGCTACTAGGGGCCTTTTCTTTCCTCGCTCTACCCACACTCCACTCCCTTCCGTTCTTCTTTTCGCTCTCTCTCGAGCACGTACCGAAAATTGTGTGAAAGAAAGAGAAAGAGGAACCAACGCGAAGCGTCATGAACGATAACATAAGATGTTCGAGCGGCTTCTCGATGCAGACTGTCAAGCGCAAGGGTCATCGAGAAGCAACGACTCGAAGGAGGGTGGGGGTGGCTCTCTCGAAAGATGGTCCACACATGCTGGAACCACATGGTATCCTTCGTACACGTGTGTATATACATATCCTCTTATGTTATAGCCATTAAACTGTATAGAGCATGTACTATACCAACATCAACCATTGTCCTTTGTTCGTACGTCTTCTTTGACTAAGTTCAACCTAATTTAAGTTTTAATTATAAATTATGACATAAAAATATTTTTTTTTACCGTGAAATGTAGAAATAATAATATACCCACACACACTATATATATATGTATGTATGTATGTATGTATGTATGTATGTATGTATGTATGTATATATCGATCAATAGATCAATCGATTTCTAGTCTTTTTTACCAAATTTTTTTTGAATGTCGGCTATTAGCTAATCTCGATTTCATATTCGATAATATCTTTGTGATAACGCTGAACATCCAATTGCACGGATATCACGAGTTATTATATTTTACTACGTTTATTTTATTTGTCATTTCAAATGTTCAATACTTCGTTCTTCTCTCTGTTGTAAAGATCATTAGCTTTTTACTGTTAATGAACGTTAATTGCATAAAGTCACTGAACGGAAATGACTATTCAATTTTGTTATACTGTACGATCGAGTTAATTAAAATTCGCGAAATTCGAAATATTCATTTTTTATATATATAAACTATTATTTTTATATTTTGCACTAAAGAAATTCTGTTTGAAATATTTATTATATAAAAATAATTTTTTCATTTAAACTTACTTGATTACATTTTAAAGATGTCTATTTGAAACTACTAAGGTATACAGAATAATATTGTTTTTTTCAATCTTGTTTTACATTATAATATCTATAATACAAGGAAGAAAACATAATACTAGAACTTAAAAGAACAGATATGATGAAGTTTCCTAATAGTAAAAAGTCAGCAGAATCCATCCATATAGTAAACACTCTTGCTGAAATTGCAAATATTGAAATTTTAGATTAAATTAATAACTATTTTCAAATTCACTATTACTCTGATTGCATAAAAACTTACTGGAATTTGTTAAAGCTGATATAAACCATGTAAGGGGTGAAACGGAATCTGCATTTTTAGCTCTGACAATTGCCAGCAATTGCATTACTTTACTTGACACAGATATTGGTGTGCACATAGGCTAAAAAGTAATATTTTTATGAATGTTTATATAAAGATAAATTCACAGACAGATATTGCATAACCATACTAACCATTACGAATGTAAGAAGAGTTTTGGGTATAATCTCTAATAGAAAACAAAAGCTTATTGTAACATAAACGATTGTGATTAATAAGCTCCATATATTAGTTTGTCTCGAATATATCATTACCAAAAATATTAAAATATATTCTTGTATTAATATAATTGGATATTCTAAATACGATAATAAAGAATAACCATTAACATAATTATAACTTGCCGTGACTGTATAACTGCAATATTAAATATAAGTATACATTCATATACATATGTATACAGGTATTATTCAAATAAAATTTTCTTGTTCTGATAAAATATTATATATATCCTTCAATACAACAGAATATACAGTAAAATCAAACGTTACCTTGTAATTTCTAATAATAATCCTAAAGTAGATATTTGTTTGGCAGATTTTAAAGAAATTAAATTAAAGATTTGTGGAACTTTTAATATAAAGCACATGGCTATGGTGAAAATGCTTAAGAGATCCGCAAATTGATTAAGATTTATTTCCATTTTGTTATTCTTTAGAGACTGTAACAAAGTAAACTTTTTAATTTAATTTAAAAATTAATACTTTTTATATATATACATACATACATATATATATAATATAAAAACAATTTGATTATTATAATATTGTAATGACTAATAAATACTTTATAAAATATTTATTAGTATTTATTAAAAATTACAATTATTGGTATAAATATTAAAATAATATTAAATAATGATAAAAATTATTTACATTATATAATTAATTATGATAATAATTATTATCTATTAATTTACAGTATTAAAAACCTATGTACTTTGATATATTAATTATTTCACTCTTAAATTATTAATACACTTAAAAAAATAGATATCCATCCTACACTCAATATACCTAACTTTTAATAGTGAAACCCACAATATGTCATATTTAAAGTTATTTTTGGCATTTCCATCTTGGCACCCAAAATATTCTCACTTTGATTTTAGCATAAAAATATGTAACTAAGAAAAATCTATATAGTGGCGTAATAATAAAATTACATTATGTATGATCTTCCTATCAAATTTGGATATATAATGTCATAAATAGTTATGACAAAATTTTTGTCAGACATCTTGATTACATAGTACAAGTACATAATATGATTTAAATCAATTTAATAACATTAGTAAACGCGGCAACTACTACAACAGTCATCAACAACTAATAATAATTGGTACTTCGTTATGTAGACTAAGTAAAAATATAATTTAATGTAAAAAACATTTTTATGTATTTTTTCCAAATTAATCATGAAAAATATTGAACGAAAATAGTAATTTATAGCAAACTAATTAAGTAGATAATGTATTAAATGAATCATTAATTCTAACTAAAAAAAACCGGGGGATTATTGTCCTGTGGAACCAAATATACTCAATACGTAATAAAAATTCGTCTACAATATGAGTGAAATGACCAATCAATTCGATACAAAGAGTCATCGAGAGATTTGATTGGATGTTGGAAATATACTCGTAAATATAAATTTTTCAAATCGTTTTCTGATTTTACTATATCTTTCACTATTAAAAGAATCTTATTATGTCTTTTTGTTACATACCATTTGTATTATCCATATTTAATAAAATGGCTTCATATGGTTTAGAATAATAGTTGAATAGACTATATGAGATATTGAAATATATGCTATAGACATGTTCTCCCTTCTAAGAAATTCATCTTTATTCACCGAATGTACTCGAATGGAATCGCTTACTTTGGATTATACTTGACACACGGAATGTAGGAACAGAACTGACATGGAGTAAGATGAAATGTGTAGTCCTCGCGGTTGTCTTTTAAATATTGATTTGTCTCGCGAATGGAGATCGTGTGGCAATCATAAGTGTTATTTTAATATGCAGCTTGGACAAGGAGAATGTTATAAATATGAAAAGGCTATAAACAACGAAACATAAGTACGTAAATGTATATTTTCTGGCGAAACGTCAAAGGTGATCTACTATCTGCGATGCAAACATTAACCCTGCCGGGATGTGAAACTTATCGTAGTACGGCATGCCTTTTGGTCAAGACATTTAAAATATTTGGAATAATACTTCATTATAATGTGAAATATTAACGTTAGAGTATTCTGATCTTTCAAATGTTATTTCTTTATCTCTTTAATCCTTAAAAGAATCCATATTTTTCATTTATGTTCTATGGTACAAAGCACATAATTTGGAATTTGTAAGTCATATTTAAATATTATTATTAACACGACATTGCGTAATGATCGTGCTATCAGTATTATGTTCTTTCGTATGTATTCATTACAGTAATCGGTATACAGATTTTTATATTTTTTCATATTTTATTTTTTTCGTATTTTATAATATCAATTATGTTCGAATGCATCAAATAAATCTTAACAAAAATAATGGATATAAAGTAACGTAATTAAGCTGTAAATGTTTTTGTAATAATTTATTATGTTTTCAATGAATTATCTTATTATCTTATTTTAGATACAAATACTCTACTTTGCAAGCTTTATGGCTTATAGATTTTGTATCAAAATGGACCATATAATGAGTACAATTGGGTATGCAGATACGAAGATGATAAGATATTCGTGTATTGTTTACAGTTGCTATTTTCAGGTAAGAAAATAGACCATGGTAATGTGTTTTTAACTATAATCTTGTTTAATCTTGTTCTAGAAAAAATGATTAATTATGTTGTAGGGGGTTACTTGGGATTTCCAGAAATTTTGGCTATTATAAAATTTATAGCAGACATTTAAATACATTTTGAAATGGATTCCCCACCGTCATGTTCACTTAGTGCTACCGGACCTTTGAGCGATCTTGGTAGCAGTGGACTAGGGGGTTCCATTTCTAGTGATTCTGTACGTGCTCATCTTGCTATCGAGGTATTATTTTTTATAATTTAATAAAATTTTAGAGAAAGTAAATTCCTGTAATTACAGATATTTTAACTTGTAACTATTTTTAGATGCAAGAAAGCGATATAGAAAGCAAATCTTTATCGCAAGATTCTTTTGATTATTCAGATGGTATGTGTGGAGAAAATTTTAATACATTAAAGAAGGGGCCAGGTTGGAATGATGCTGATGGTAAATTGGAGGTTGAAGTTGTCGATGTTGCTATTAAACCACCACCAGAATTTCAAGATAGTCCTTCACCAGCTGATTCTGAATCCTTTTCTGCACCCATTCTTAGTTATGAACAATTGTTGCAACACAAGGTTCCACAATGTATAGATGAATTTGCAAATAATTTTGTACAGTCCATTATTGAAGAAGCATTGGTTATATCATGTAGAATATCATGGCCAGAAGGAAGGATAGTAACTGCTTCACATCCTGTTCCTGTGGTAACACATAACATACATAATCCTAAACGCATATGGGCAACAGATTTCTTGACACCTTCTTCATGTCAAGGAACTACAACCATTACGATCACTCCATATAATACCTTGAATCGTCCAAATTCACGATGTTCTTTAGCTTCGTCACGTTTGTCCAGTTCCCATAATTCTATAAATACTACAGGATTAAGTCATAAAGCTGATGACAGCAGTTTTATAACTTCTGCTATGTCTCATGATGTTTTAACAACAAGTGAAATCAGTGATATGTATAATGTGCCCTTTGATTCTGATATTTACACTGTACCGATAGATGTAATCAGGCCATTGCATGATCTTAAGACACCACAAAGGCCTAAGCGTCATAGACATCATCGTAAGAGAAGAAGAAATGTATCTGCTAGTTCACAAAGTGAATTAGAAACGCACATTCAACAAGCCAGACATTATTGTGGAAAATCTCGTGCTATAACACATGTTATTAAGTCGCAAAGACTGCTGGCTGAAATGTGTTGCAATGAAGCTGGGAATGGAAAACGTCATAGTGTTCCAGGTACCTCTGGTCGTCATGGATCTAGAATATCAAATGGACATACACATAATATTGGAGAACCAATTCATATGACACTACACGAAGTTCGGCAATATTTACAAACATTGTATTCAAGCTCCAGTGATTCTAGTGAAAATAAAATTAAGCGTGATAAAGCTCCCATAGGTCATACGCCTATACATCTTGCAATGCCAAAAGGTGTTACTGTAAATAATAATAATAGATATAGTAATACACATACTGATTCTTCAACTGACACACCAATTTCTAATAAGAGTAGTAATGGACTGATTCATAATAATAATAATAATAATAATAACAATATTAATAATAACAGTAATATTAAGAAGCACAAAAAGAATTCATTTGTCAGTATTAAACATAAGAAGGTAAGAGAAGAACCACATAAAGAGAAGGGTGATTCTGAAAGAGATAAAATAAAAAAGAGTCAACGAAACTTTTCATTAAATTTAAAACAAACACTTTGCAATATCTTTAGATTCAGACGCTTGGGTTCACCTGATCATTTTGTAGAAAAAAGAAATAGTATTGTGCAGGGTGAAATAGTCGAAGAAGAGGAAGGAGTTGATTCTGACCAACATGCAAACAATAACAATACTACGTCGGAAGTAGATACATCTGCACAAAAAATGCCTTTTTTTAAACGTGCATTACCACCTTTGCCAAAAACTAATGGTCAAGTAGGAGTAGAACAAGCAGAAGATGCGCTTACAGCTATGGTATCAAAATCAGAATCTCCGAATTCCATACAACATATGCCAACTTCTGCTCCTCGATCTGAAGAAGAAACAGTAGAAGATACAAGTATGGATTTTGCTGCTAGTATTGAAAAAGTAAAAGACGTAAGTTAAACATTCATTTAACATGCATGTATATAGAGTAAATTTAACTTCAAATAAGAAAAGCTGTAATTTATATTACATTTTCTATAACATTTTTTGTTTAATAGTATGGCTGGTATTGGGGACCTATATCAGGTGAAGCTGCAGAAAAAATATTGTCTAATGAACCAGATGGATCTTTCATTGTTAGAGACAGCAGTGATGATCACTACATCTTTTCTTTATCATTTAGACTTAACAGTTGTGTGCGACATGTTAGGATAGAACATGATCAAGGTAATAAAAAGTTATTTTTCATACAAACTAGCTGCAATAGCTTGCTCACATAATTTTATTGTTTTAGGTAATTTTAGTTTTGGAAGTTGCACAAAGTTCAAATCCCATACAATCGTCGATTTCATTGAAAATGCAGTAGAGCACTCAAGAAGTGGGCGTTATCTTTTCTTTCTTCATCGACGACCAGTGTTGGGTCCAATGCGAGTGCAACTGTTACACCCAGTATCCAGATTCAAACAAGTTCAAAGTTTACAACATACATGTAGATTTGTCATCTTAAAGATGGTACGCAGGGATCTCATCCCCACGTTGCCTTTACCTCGTCGCCTCATCGATTATCTTAGCACGCCTCATTACTACAGTGAACAATTGGCTGAACAAGATGAACGAGCAGAGTCTCCTGTTAGTTCTTCAACTGGTGAATTGGAGAAGATCTGTTTCACACCACAAGGCCTATCGTGAGGTACAAATATGTAATCTTACTTTTCATCTTGGTGTGTATATGCCAAATGTTTAGTGCTAACAAAGAGACTTAAGACAATGTTATCTTGTGCAAGAAACATAAGTATTATAAATTAGGAGTTGCCGGTAAGGGTAATTGAAGTATGCTTCATCATTTACATCTGTGATTATTGTTTTTACAATTTTGGTGTATGACTTTATAAGTGGATATTGTGATTAAGGAATGTTCATGTATATTGCATATTGACCTTCAATTTTCTAATATTGAAACAATTTTCATTTGTATTGAAAGGTAGTAAATGTTCTCTGTATGAATTTATAAAAAATAATTTATACAATTATTTATGATTAAAAATGATAGGGGAAAATTACAGAGTACTATAGAAAGACTACATATAGCCGATAAGACGCGTAAGATGCGATATGATCAGCATCAATCTTTTAAAAAGTAATTTTGATCTCAAATTGGCAACAACATTAGTACATTAAATGTACGTAATTGGGCTGTCAGATGATTGTTAAATTTATTATAATTTATCTATGACTGTGCTCATTCTTCATTTTGATTAGGAATTTACTTATAAAATTAATATGGCCAATTTCGTATAATGATTTATGTTTAAGTTCCTTTTTTTTGTCATCTATAATAGTTATCTAAGCAACATTACATACGATATAATAAGTGCACAATATTTATTTATAATAACAAATCGATGATTTGATGATAACTCCTCCTTTTGTGCCATATTTCAATCCTACCTTCTAATCTAAAGGTTTTTAACTTAGAATAATAGAATTTCTATTCATTGGCTAAGCAATATATATTTTGAAGTATAAACATATATGCAAAGAGCACATTTTATGGACAAACTTGAAATATATTTCTTTTTTTTTTTTTTTTTATTATTTCATTTTTTGAAATAGTCATCTGTATACAGTTGATTACAGAATTCCGATTACGATACATGTACAAGCTATTATATAACATTTTAGATCAATACTATGTTATAACATTTCTCGGGATATATTATGCCATGAAGTCAACTGAAAGAAATGGGAGAAAAAAAGAAATTAATTTATGCTTCTGACTTTTCAAAAGATGTTCAAGATTTACAAACGAAATAACTTAATGAGAAATATTCAATACAAAAACAAATAATAGATTTCAAGACACTGTAGTCATCAAAGATAATTCAAAATTTAATAAGTGAACATAGTTTTATTAAAGCTTGGACATAATGGTAAATTAATTCTAAAAAAATTAGTGATTGGTGCTATATAAAATTAAACAGTTTTTATTTCTTATATTGAATAGTTTAATTAAAATACCCAGAGTTATTAAATGCTTTTTATGGTCAATGGAAGTTGACAAAAAACAATGTGATACATTTGATTAATTTTTACTAAGTTATATCACCAAAATCATAAATTTCATGCACAACTATTCCTTACAATTCAAATGGGTAATACTTATTTAAAAATATTTTTTTTCTCTTTTTAATTTATTTTGTTAAATTAAATTTTTTAATCTATATTAAATTGATCATTGATGATTTGCAAAAGTAAGGAATATAGTTAATTGAATAAGTAAACTTTTTATAACTTATAATATTTTTCACTGTCTTATATTTATTTCATAAAAGGTAAACTCTGTAAATCAAACTTTCCTCTTGTTATGTAATAACATAAGTTGTGATTGTTATAAACCCCTTAAAAAGGAAAAAACTTTTATTCCTTGATGTTACATAGAATTTACACAGAAATATGAGTAGTATAATAGATTTTTCAAAAAAAAGTTTTTATACAAAATGTACACTTGATGTTGAAAAATATGCTAAATCATGCGTTGTTGTTTTGTTGCATCTGTTTAGTATGATAATATAATATCATAATATGCATTTAGTTAATTTATTCACTTCTATAAGATCTATATAACTAAATTTATCATAATGAAATCGCGAATTACATGTCCAGATTTGTAATCAAAGAGCAGCAAGGCTATACACATATATTGCTCAGAATTTTGTTTGCATCTCATGAACTTTAGAGTAGCACATCGATTTTATACCCAGTATTCGTGTGGTAGATTTTCCAATATGATCCATATTATAAGATTATCTGAAAGGTCTAATTCTAACAAATATGAGAAGCATGTACGTATAGTTAATGGTTACAGGCACCTGAGTACCTCAGCTATGAAGAGAGGTATATAGAATGAAATTAGTAACATTTTATAGTGACTGTAATTGACATTAATATATGTTGCACATATTTGTTCTTATACGAAACTTAGTGTTACTAAACAGTGTAATTATTTTATTTAATAGTACTTGTTTATTATTCATAACAACATTATATGTAGCATTCTATGCCAAGCAGTAATGTTTTGTGTTTTATTTTTTTTATGTTGTACATACATATAAATATTTATAATTGCAATATATCAAAGTAGAAAATACAGACATTAATTTATAATTGTATTGTATAGATTATTTAAAAAATTTATAAAGCACAAAATGTAGTAATTGATATAAATAAATTTCCTTTAAATGCAGAAGAATCGTATATTATAAATCTTAATTACAAATTCTTATTTATCAAATCATGTAATCAGTTTCACTGTTTCTTACTGCATATTTGTTATTTACTTACTTTATTGAGTACATATGCTTTAAATTAATAAAGAAATACTTTTCCAAAAGGATATTCATCGTATCATTATAATTGCTTGGCACAGAATAAAATTCTATTCTTGAACACACCAAAGTTAGTAACTGTACTCAAAGTACAACATATTATTACTTTAATATAATACAAATACAAAAGATAATACAAGTTAATTACAAAAAGTTTTATTTTTTTATGTTTTTAAATTCACAATATATTTTTTAGCATATTTCTTGATGATCATATATGACTTCATATGGTGCATTAATTAGATTATTATATATATTGCAAATAATTAATAATTCAAAAGTGAGATATGAAACTTATTATTTATTACACAGGAAATTAAAATTTGTACTTATATATATTTTATGGTTTGTCTCTCTATAATGATAAGAATAAATTGTTCTTTAGTACACAATTTATAATAAAAATACATACATAACGTTACATATGAAGTGGAAAACAATAATGTGTTGAGGCAAAATCTATATCTAAAAAAATTTATTTAATACATGCAAGGTGAGTCACTTATTACTATTGTTTTGGGTATTTTTGTTATTTCGCGTATATTATTTTTAAATATAGTAATAATGGTCACTTCATATATCTGTTATATACGAATATTATGAGTAAAATGCAATAGACTTTCTACATATTTAAAAAATTTTTTAAATTAAATATTAACAGAAATAAATTCATTCGAAACTTATGTACATTTGTTTTTATCAATCTGTATTGTAAGACCAAAAATAATATAAACATTCCAAATAGTAATAGTGACTTGTTTAGCAATTGATTTAATTGATAAAAATAAAAATAACGTTTTAAATGCATGTTGTACTTTGACTAGAGAACTGATAACATCAATAATCGTCTGTTAAGTGTAATCAACAAATGCTAGTCATAAATATTGCATTTTAAGTTGGATTTCAGTATTGTTTCTTAATAAATATCTATATGCAAACATATTTATTTTCAATTATTTTGTAAACACAATCCAAAAAATATCATAGCTTGTGCAAAAGAAATGAAATAAAGTTTTAAAAATATTAGTGTTGTCATTATCTTAATAAGAATTATTTTTTACAAATAATAATTATGTCTTAAAGTTATTATATTGGACTATATATATAAATGTAAATGGGGCTTTTCTAGTCTAATATATTTTGTCACCAAGTTCGATTGTTGTCAGGGTAAAATACATAATAATCGGCTTTTTATGAACGGAGTATTAAATTTTTTAGGGAAAAGTAATACATTAAATATAAATTATAATATATATATATATATATGAGATAATACAAAAAATTGTCAATCAAGTAATTTAAGTTGCACAATTAAGTTACTATAAAATTGCTAAAACTGTAGAGTAGAATATTTTTATTAATATAACATAAAGTATTTCTTATTTTTTATATTATTGTATTGTTTCATTTGTTCTTATGATTTATACTGTTTCTGCTAAATACATAATATGAATATTCTGAATTTATATTCAACTCAATAAGTTTCTAAATCAAATTGTAACAAAAAATTTGATGTTATAATTGCAAGAAGAATATTATCTTCAACAGTTGAGTCATAAAAACTATTATATTATATGAAATACATTATTAAACAATCCTGCTTCAATAAGATAAAACCTATGAGAAATTTCAATATATATGAGACCAATTCTATGTCAATATTGAGAACAATAATTTTTAAACCTTAGAACTAAGTGAAATTTGTGTTTTTTTGATATCATTTGGAAATATGATTTTATTTCAACAAAAATATATATTTCAGCACAAGTTATAAGTTGTCTGTTATTAATACAATATCAATATAAAACAGAAACACACCTAATATAAAAAATGGTATGTATTTCATTATTCACATTTGTACTGTAATGTTATCATGATGAAAATAACATACAATTTTCAAAATTGTAACTTTGTTTTTATTTTATATTAGATAAATAAGAATAGTTACATCAAACACAAAATGTACATCTTTCTATAGATATGTTTATACAATTTACAATAAACAAAATAATAAAGTGAACAATTGAGACGATCATTTTTACTTTATTATTTTGCATTACAATATATTATATAAAATATAAAAGCAATTGTATTTAATGGGAAAGTATAATTCACACGTGTAAAATAATATTTAATGTCTAATAAATAATAGACAAAATAATTTAGTATACAATTCCAATAATTATACTTGTATTAATAAAAATGTATCTTAGCTAGTTATATCTTCTTAAAGTGATTTTTATATTACTATATACACAAATAACAGATAGAAGTAGACAATGGTCTGTCTCATATTTATTTAAAATAAATATTATTGTATAGATTCACACAGAAAATAGTAGAGAAAGATAAGCCATTTTCTTCGGCATTACTTCTAAATAAAATTAACGTAACAAGATAAATAATCTATTAAGCTGGAATTCCAAGAGTTTTTCTAACTAGTTTCTGTGCAATTCTCTCAAATTCAGATCTATCTTCTCTCCACATTTTTGCAGCATCAACGTTTGCTCCACTTTCATCATTGGGTTCAGCTAGCATACTTACTACGCTTAACAATATCTTTTCTACACTTTGTACTGGACTCCATCTTTCTGCGCTACTCTCATATCCCATAGGATCGTCACCAGGAGCATGTAAAATACTTATACATACTCTTCCATCTGCATAAACTTTATAAAGATAAAATATTCATAATAATTATACACATTAATCTGAAAAGCAAATTTATTACTTTATATGACAAGATACTAACTATTTGGGTGAAATATTTCACAAGTAAACTGCATTTTTGGTGGACTAAGTGGATAATCTGATGGAAATATTAATTTCGCTGGAAATACTCCACCTTCAAAACATGTTCCCTCTGGTCCTCTGCAAATATACTTAATATTCTTAAAAAAGTATATATATATCATAAAAGATCTTTTTATATATTTAGTTTTATATATTTCTATAAAAACATTTTTATAAGGCAAAAGAATCTTATTTTATATCTATTTTATATATCTTTCTAGTATATATTTCACATCTAATCATTTGTTAAATAGGCATCTACGACAAAGAAATGACTCAGCACTAAATTGTTAGATAATATTTTAAAAGTATAAATACGTACGTAATTAATGCTTCCCATTCAAAGAAATTTTCTTCGCTTAATGGGCCAGCAATTATACCTTCTGGTGGATTTAAGGTTAACTCTACAAGGATATTGCAACGATATCATCGATTTTTATGCGCAAATATAATATTATAAATATTTTACAAGCATATAGAATAGAATAATACAATAGGATTAAAATAACGAAACTATTATGTTCTTACGCTTATATTCGGCCATTAATCGTCTTAATGCGGATCCAGCCATTGTTTTGATTGTCAAGTGACACTGATATCATCCAACTGACTTGCAGAGTTTACATACCACTACATACGACTGACATGACTAAAAGAAAGTAATTATATATACATGAAGTTGATACTTCAAATTTAGTAATAGAATAATTCAGAGACAAATTGATTTTATTACTACTAGTAGCTACATTAACCAAAACTTTTCACAAAATCCTTAACAATCTGAACGATCGATAAAAAAAATTATTTCCCTTTATCAAAATCAGTGATATTAATGAAAAAATTGAGATAAAAAAAAAAATAGAAAATTTGAAACCGTTTCTTAAGATCGTTCATCACTTTTTGCTCGAAGCGTGTTGACTAAAGCGACAGGTACGGACAAAGTATGAACTACAAGCGCAAGCGGAGAACGCTGTTTCGACCATGCATCTCAATGCATCTACCGTATTGGTGTATGGGCTTATGTTGGTTATACCTTCTTATGATGGCGAGCATAAGTGCAATAGGAAATATAACATTGAACATAAAAAGCGTAAATAAAAATGAATAAGAACAAATAAAAATAAATAAGAGTAATAAAGATGATCGAATTTTTTAATACATTTTTTAAAGATATCATTTTAGAATTTTATTACGTTTAATTTTATTTTTATCTGTTATAGCACGATTAGCGATGTAAAATGAGAGTACTTTAATGTCGAGTAAGATATGAAAAGAAAACATTTTCTAAATGCATAAAGGCATACAGCCATTCGCTCGTTAGTACTGGAATTCTATTAGATTCTTCTATACCTTTAGTAATCTGCCAACCCAGGTCTTACCATGTGGAAAGTTGAAGGCCCATGAACTAAGTGGAACTCTTAAAACTCTAATGCCGGGGGTGACATGAGGTTAGCAAGAATTCAGGCCCCGACATTAACTGAAGGTGTTGGCGTTTAAATATTAGAAAAATAATTTTATTTATTAATTATACCCTCCCGAATATCACAATTTATATTTGTCGAAAGACTAAATTGAATTTAATTTATATCGATTGTATCTTACGATCTTTGTCATGTTTCTATTGTTAAAAGATTCTATTGTTTAAATGTTAGTAAAATAATTTTATTTATTAATGATTCCTTTCCGAATTTAAACCTATGTCTATTTCGTAAGGTCGATTTTATTCCTAGTGTACTGCAAGATCTATTTCCTGTATCTAAAAAATCATCGTTTCCTTAATCTGCGTTTATCGCGTATAAATTTATGTTCCAGTAAATGTAATTTCAAAATATTCGTAACTTCTAACATATTCCGAAATCTATATTGAATTAACTATATCAAATATGGAGAGTCCTTAATCTTTAATTATCCTGTAATGCGGTACAAACGAAGAACATGGTATATATTTAAATGTACTTATTTCATCCTCATGTTCACCTTTATTCAGTACAATTCCAGTGTTCTCCGCAATTACCATTTCCTATTTGTTTCGTGATTTTACAAAGCCCTAATTTAATGACTCTAATATAAGTTGATTTTTACAAGCAAGTATTTTAATTATTATAAGAAAATCATGCACAGTTTCGCTTGTAATCCAGAGATTATCTATCGCGAATGTCTTCTTGTTCATTTTTTGTTAAAACTCTTGAATATCGATTCTTTACTATTTCCGCGCGAGAAAAAATATTTATAAATGAATTGAAATATTCAAAATTTAAAATAATTATTAACATGTTTGAGTAAGAAGACCCTATTTTGATCTAATAAATAAATAAAAAAATAAGAAACCATTCACAAATAAATCTCCAAAGAAATTTACTCAGTGGTCACTCAATGCTCTTTTACTGATAATTACAACCAATCACTCGTACCGATTCGGACCTTTCATCCTCGATATAATTGAGTGATCGGAGGGACTTAAAAATTCACTTACTACTTAAGAAGTTCTGCGATGGCTCCAAAACACTCGTCCGCAGTTTAGATCGAAATTGAGGGTGGATGATACATAGCTGATAGAAAATGAGGTAGGTCGATATCGAAGTTGGTCGAGATCCTCTTCAATGATGCAATGAATCTAATCCACGGTAGTTATTTATTACGGACGATCACTGAATTTACTTCGCGAAACTCTACTATCTTTTATAAATACAATCTGTGCGACTGTTAAAAAAGCAAAATACTTTGCGAACGAACACTGACTCTAACGACTGCATTGCACGCAGTCGATGCAAAAATACTTGTTGTGTAAATTGCGAAACACGAACGAACGAACACTGCTACTACTTCGTGATATTTTTATTTTAGCGATACAAATACTCGATTACTTAATTGCTACGCGCGCGATTTCAATGAAGTTCTGAAACAGAAAATTATAAACAAATTAATTAGTAATACTGTTATAATAATAATCTGTATAAATTATTCCAGAAATGTATGATATAGAAATATAATTACTTTAAATCTTCATTGATACTTGAAGGAAAGATCTGTGTGAGTTTTAATGCTTACTCGTCAGAATACAAAGGAAGACAATGTTCACAATTAGAAAGAAATAGTTTCGTTGTTCACACGTCGGAATTCAAAAGAAAACTAACTCGGTAATTGTCAAAGTTAATCAAAAGACCGTTTATGTTTATCTTGCACAAAACCAACAATTCCGAGATAGAAATTTTTTAATATTGGATTTATAAATTAAAATTATTTTAAGTTTCTCGCGCACTTCGGTTTTTATAATGTTTAAGCGAATGCACTATTGTTTAAATTTTAGTTTATTGTACTCCGTCTACATTATATGTTGTTTAAATAAATGAAAAATTACCGATTGTAATAATTTATAAGTTTTCGCATTTAGAAGAAGAGAATGTCGATGTGCACTTGTCGGAATTCAAAAGAAAAGTGAACCAGTAATTGTCAAAGTTAATCAAAAGTCCGTTTATGTTTATATTACACAAGACCAACAATTCCGAGATAAACATTTTTAAGAATTGGAATATTAAATTAAAATTATTTTAATTTTCTCCGCGTTACGATCTTTGTAATGTTTAAACGAATGTACTATTGTTTAAATATTAGTTTATTCTTCCTCGTGTACATTAAAGAATGTTTAAATAATTATAAAATTACCGAAATTATTAATTTATAAGTTTGCATGTTTAGAAAGAGAGAGTTTTGAAGTTCACGCGTCAGAGTACAAAAGAAAAATAACTCGTTAATCGTCAAAGTTAATGATAAGACCGTATATATTTATATTACGCAAGGCCAGCATCTCCAAGACGAAAATTTTTAATTAGTAATTATTTTAAGTTTCTCGCGCGTAACAATCTTTGTGACATTGGACACAAATTTCCTTATTTTTACCATAGATTCTATCTGTCCAAAAAGTGACTGAATCAGTTGCTGTAGCTTCTCCGTAGGAGCATCATGAAACGTATTTTCTTGCGTTTGGAAATTTTCAGGAAATCTGAGCATCATCTACTTGCGCATACAAACAAGCAGGCAATCGTACTTCACAAACATAAACATACACCATTGAAGCGTGTATACGAAAATCAGTAGTGGGGACTATAAGCTTCTTCTCTTTTGCCGCAAATTTCGAGGGGCGCCACAGTACTGAACTTTTTCTTCGTGAAAAATGTCGAAAACAAAATAATTCACGTCAAATCATCAAAATAACATGGCCATCAATGAGAACAGGAGTAATTCTTAACGAATTTTGATAAATATAATCTCATTTAAAAAAACGAAGGTTTAATTAGATCATATTTTTCTCTAACTTTTGAAAAAGCACTTTAATTGTGCATAAACTATTTTCGAAGAATACCATTTTTTAATACGACTTTTTTCAAAGTAAATAAAACTTTTTCAAAAATTCGAAGAAACATAGTTTAGATTGAACTTTCTTTTTTAAAATGAGATCTTGTTCATCAAAATCGGTCAAGAATTACACCTGTTCTCTTCGATGGTGTAAAGGATTAAAAAACCAGCGGTAAAGAACAGCCTTAATTCTGTTAACCAATCAATAATCAACATGAACTGATCACTAATTTATAATTAACATAAATTAGTGTATTATCATGTAAATAATTGGTGAACTGATATTAAGTTTTTATCAATTTCAAATTGTTGTGTATTATATTAAAAAAAAAAATTTTTTCGTCTTATCAGATGATGGTAATGTTTCGTTTAGTGTGATTATATCGTAACAGAGAGCGTGGATAATAACAATATTAAAGTGTTTATAAAGCCTACCTTCTTATTATAACGTATATGAGGGAGCTTTTTGCATTTTTAATATATATAATCAACCAACAATATTTGTAATCTGAGATAGATGTATAAAAGTGGATGATGATATTTGGCTTTTATTTTTTGCTTTTATGTAGTCTATTTTATTGGTAAAATTTTGTTATATAAAATGGCTTATATTGAAAGTGTACAAATTTATACTAATTCATTTATGATTTCTCAAACACAAACAATTTAATGTTTATAAATAACATTGAATTAAGTTTGTAATGTTATCTACCGTATAAAACGATGATGTGATTGAAAGGTCGAATAAAATAATATTTATAAAAAATTTTGTTCATCTATATTCACAGGACATAAATATACGCAGTCATTCATTCCTGTGAAGGTGAAAATTATATACTACGAATGTTTTAAAAAAAAAACTTGCTTTTTTACGCTACTATTATTTATGTATATTCGTACCAAATGTTGATAATATATCTCTTTTCATCGTAAAGAATATTATTTCTTTACGAAAATATAATCATAAAGTTGAATTTAAAGTAATTTCGCGCTAAATTTAGAAATAAAATTTAATAACAAAAAAAAAATTTCAGGTTGATAAGAAGTTTAATATATCATGTACGTATAACAATTGTATAAAATATTTAAAATATAGTATGTTTTTAACATATAAAAAAAAATTAACATTTATACGAATATTTATTTACTAGAAAAAAGTTGAAGCATAATGTCAGTCAACCTTGTAAAATTTACTAAATTAAGAACATCTACAGACCCAACATTCTGGGCAAAATTCGCGGAATTGAAGGTAGATAAGCTTCGATTGGATGATAAATCTCAAATTAAATTATGGGGAAGGTATTCTCTTGATGTTCCAGAAAATGAAAAAAATAATCCTTTAGTACTGGATTATATGTCGTTTAATGAGTAAGTAAGAGTCATTAAATATGTTTTTGATAAAGTATTCTAACATATATATATAACATTATCTTTTAACCATTTAATTTTTAGGAACGTGGAACCGAATTCAATTAATAACTCAATAATATGTTATGGTTATATGGTTAATACCAATACGTACGAAGCATTTCGAAAGATTAATCCACAAAATTTTATTGATTCAATGGGAAAATGTATTATTAATGATATTATGTCCGGTGCAGCATTAGAAGAGCCTTGGAAACTTGCTGTTTTTTTAATATTTTCTTATGCTGATTTGAAAACATATAGGTTTCATCATTGGGTAGCACATCCAACACCTTTGGCTTTACCAGAAATCTATCATGAAAAAATACAGAAATCAATAAATGACAATTTCATGATCAATCAGTTGGATAAATTGTATGAAGGTTTTCAACAATTGGATTATAAACAAAGATCATTTTTTTCTGTTTTTGTATTTGATGAAAATAATGTCAAAGTTAATACTTTAAATGAAGGTATAAAGTATATTAATGCACAAGAAAGTACAGTTGGGGTAAAATATAATTTATATTACTTATAATAATATATTCATTATGACAATATTTATAGTAGATTGTTTAGATATAGACTGTAATTGATTACTTATGTTTATGTTTAGACAGATTGTGAAGTATATTTTGCATTCTATAATCCATGCAAAAATTTAGAACCTGGTTGGCAATTAAGAAATCTTTTATGTTTATTATTTTGGCATTGCTCCACATTTTGTTTTACAAAGAGTATACAAATATTATCTCTAAATACAGATAATTTTAAAACAGCTGTTGTATATACTTTGAAATGTAAAGAGTATGCAGAACAAGAAATAGTGAAAAAATCTATTTTTGACAGTCATTTAGTTGGATGGGAACATAATGAAAATGGTAAAATGGGCCCTCAAATTGTTGATTTATCTGAGACTTTAGATCCAAATAAGTAAGTTTTATATATACTGTTATTTTCTTACTCTGTAATTTATATTATTATTATAATTATAATTATTATTATTATTATTATTATTATTATTATTATTATTATTATTATTATTATTATCAATAATATATAATACAGGCTAGCAGAAAATGCAATTAATTTAAACTTAAAACTAATGAAATGGCGCCTTGTTCCTGATTTGGATCTAGAGAAGATTAGCAATCTCAGATGTTTATTGTTGGGTGCTGGAACATTAGGATGTTCAGTAGCTAGAGTACTCATTGGTTGGGGAATTAGCAATATTACTTTTGTGGATAAATCAATTGTTTCTCACAGTAATACAGTAAGACAAAGTCTTTATATTCATGAAGATGCTGTGAAACGAAAATTCAAAGTAGATGCAGCTAAAGATGCTCTTCTTAGGATTCGTCCAACTATGGTAAAAATTTCTAATATGTATTTGTTTTAGTAAATACATTTTCGGAGTATTATATATTTAGTTTATGTTACTTATGTCTTTATTCTATAGAATGTGCATGGTATTAAGTTACAAATTCCAATGCCTGGACATGTCGTTGGGCATAGTATGTTAAATACAACTAAAGAAGCTGTAAAAAAATTAGAAGATGCTATTACTCAGAACGATGTAGTATTCTTATTACTAGATTCACGCGAAGCTAGATGGTTACCAACTTTACTATGCGCAGCAATGAATAAAATAACTATCAATGCAGCTTTAGGTTTTGATTCTTATATGGTACAACGACATGGTGTAAGAAATTTAACAGATATTCCAGTATCAAATGTGACCTCACAAAATCCTGATGGAAAGAATCTTGGATGTTATTTTTGCAATGATATAACACAACCAGGAAATGTAAATTTGTTTCTTAAAAATAAGATAATCGTTAATTTATATGTTTCAAAGAATGATTGTAATGTTATTTTAGTCTCAAACAGATAGAACTCTTGACCAGCAGTGTACAGTAAGTCGCCCTGGATTGTCTCAAATTGCTGCAGGTTTAGCAGTTGAATTAATGATAGCAATAACTCAGCATTCACAGGGGTTTGATATTTTATTTATTTATTTTTTTTTTCTAATAAGTAATAAGTATATCAGTAAAAGTTATTTAAAGACTACAAATGTTTATGTAATTTATAGTTTAGAAGCTAAGGCACTAGCAGCTGGAATAAAACATAATGTCGATTCAAATATCAAAGATAATGCATTAGAAGGATTACTTGGAGGTGTACCACATACAATAAGAGGATCTCTTTGGGGATATGAATCCTATTTAACTATTACACACAGATTTTCCTCTTGCACTGCGTGTTCTGTACCTTTGATATCAGAATACCAAAAGCGTGGCTTTGAGTTTATACTTGATGCTTGCAATATACCAAACTATTTGGAAAAATTATGTGGTCTGGAAGAACTCTTGAAAAGACCAGATTTGGATGAGGTAAGATAAGCAATTGTATATCAAAGAAGAAATAAAAAATGATTTTTATTAGAACATTTTATATCTTTTCAGCTTTGTAGTTCTATAGGTGCTTCTAGCGAAGAAGAATAACAGAGTCAAATTGAAATGAAAATCAATTGCTCTCACATACTTTTTATTCTAATTTTTATCTATATCCAAAATATATTTGTATATTTTTTAAATCGGACGTTTTAAGTATTAGGTCATTGATGAGCACTTACGACATTCATTATATTACCTGTGTACTTTATATATATTTGCTATAGATTGTGTAACATGAATGTAAATATTGTTTGTTTCAATCGAACGATAATAAATATGATTAGGAGAACATAAAAATAAGAAACGAACATATTATTATTCACGTTTAAAAATCTTGTTTACTTTGAAAAAGATACCAATACTAACAATATCAATTAACGTTCATCTATATAACACACGCTACATGTGTACAAACTGACTCGTGTCGTCACTGCTGTGGGTGGTATCCAGTGGCTTCTGCGTACACTTGCGTATAATGTTGAAGATTTTGCCAGTAGAGTGCGTTAGTCGAGCTTGAATGCCATGCATTCCAGTGTAATGTCGAGTATTGGTGGGGGTAGTGAGCCTACCTCTCGTGTCAAACGGGTTGGACTTCGTGTGTCCGCCCGCATACCATTAGATTTCCATCGTTTTCAATGAAAATACATGTGTACGTTATTATCGTAAAGTGAAAAGTAGTTCGTCTTAATGGTTTTAGCTTACGTTTATCTAAGCATCATTGTAATCGTTTTGGGTAAGTGACATTATCTATCACGAAACAATATAAGTTACTCCGACTTTACAAGGAGGAATGCGTGCCTTGCTTTTTTATGGCACGCCACACCGCATTCCTCTTTCAATTCCCGCGAACGCATCGTAATTGCGAAAACGATTATTTTTTTTAGTCGTTCAAAAACTATTTGATTCCTAATTTTCAACATATAATTTACGTTTATATTAATTTCACACACGGTGGATCAACGTTTCTGAAATAAAGAATCTCTTTCGATCATTGTGATTTTAATTCTCTCTTACAAGATAGGTAGAACGCAATGTTCTGTAATCGATTGCAACGATCGGCGCATCCGCGATAATCTAAAGTAACGTTTATTTTAACGACCATGTAAGAAAGGTGTCATGCTTTTGAGATAAATTTTTCTGTTGAGAAACAAAAATTAAGAGTAATATATCCGTATGAAATTTATCGTCCTCTCGATTACAAAAATCGTCTCATAATAGTAATTCGAAATACATAGTTCCTTTGTGATGTTTCACATTTGAGATTTTATACGAGAACAATGAGTTGTATAGTTGAAATTGAAAGAAATTGGCACTACGAGTGGGAGAAAGGGAGAAAAAAAAGAATTTAGATAGCATTTGGAGGGTGTACAAAAGAGGAAAATAGATAATAAGAAGAGAGCAAACAAAGTCTAGGCCATTAATAACGATGAGAATCGTCGATACTCTTGACGAAGAGGAGGAAGAAGTGGAGGAGGAGGTAGAGGAGGTAAAGGAGGAGAAGGAGGAATAGGAACACGATGTCGGCGAATTGGTGGAAGATTGGTGAGGGTCTGAGGGGGTACCAGTGGGGGGACCAGCGGGGGGTCGACGGGAGCGATACCGCGTGCGCGGGAGGGACGGGAGATCGGGGAAGAGACGGGCTTCGAGTGGTGAGAGTCCGCATTCCACAGACAATGTCACGTTTTTTAATCCCCGTCTTACTTTATTCGCGCTATCCTCAACGCCGAGTAAACGTTCAGGAGGTCGTTTTAAACTTCATTTTCTACTTCCTTCCTATAGCAGCCACTTCCATTGACCGTTTGCGTATACAAAGGTGGTAAGGGTCACCGAGGACTGTCCAAAAGTTAGCGCGCGAAGGCCAACTACGTTTCCTTTTAAGAGGCGCGCCAATTTTCGCGCCTTCCTTGTCGTAAGAAGAGAAAGAGATTTTCAAGGAGAAAGAGAAAGGGGTTAGAGAGGTGGAAAAAAGAAGAAAGAAAAGCAAGCTATAGAGAGAAAGAAAAAAGAAGGGGAGAGAGAGAGAGAGACAGAGAAAGAGAGAGAGAGAGAGAGAGAGAGAGAGAGAGAGAAGAGACATTAGCGATCGGTGCAAGGAAAAGTGAAAAATTAACGAAAGTGAATATGTCGGCCCTCGAGAGTGCATTGGATGTCCTATCCAGAGCGGCAACGATGGTGC
The DNA here is from genome assembly GCA_918808275.2 of Dolichovespula sylvestris. NCBI lineage: Eukaryota > Metazoa > Arthropoda > Insecta > Hymenoptera > Vespidae > Dolichovespula > Dolichovespula sylvestris. Next base: position 4,029,568 of record OU964964.1, on the reverse strand, counting down.
AAGGTCAGTTGAAATTAATGAAATTAATAATAAATTTTAGAATTTAATAATAATATTTTTAATATCTTTCCCATCTGATCTAATAACCGGTATTTGATTTATTTACAGTATCCCTTCTTTTCTTCGTTTTTCTTACTTCTACTTGTTTATTTATTTTTCTTCCTATCTCGATTCTTTCTTCTTATCCTTATCTTATCGAGAGAACAATTTTTTGTTTTTATTTTTTGATTTATCCATTTCTTTCAATATCCATCGGATAATAATCCATCTTTTGTGAAATAATTTGAATTTTTTTAATTTGCGGGTAGTAAATTGTAGCGCTATCTAGCGATATAGCGGAGAAAAACTCTTAAAAACAATTTTGCCTATATTAAGGTGTTCATCCATATCAAGAATTTTCTAATTTCAATGCTGACGATCACGAATGACTCTACTTTTTCACACACACACACACACACACACACACACACACACACACACACACACACACACACACACACACACACACACACACACACACACACACACACACACACACACACACACACACACACACACACACACACACACACACACACACACACACACACACACACACACACACACACACACACACACACACAAATATATATGTATGTATAATAACGTAGATAATGAGGGGAAAAACGATTTAACAAGCCATAACTTTGCTCGCACAATTTATGTATACGTATGTGTGTATACATATCTATTTTGGGGTGCATAATGTTGTTTTTTTGTTGATAATTTGCTTATCATTTTTTCAAATTAATATTTAAGTTTTTGATATTTCACTTTGAAATAGCGCGAGTGATTAACGGTGAATTTTATTGAAAACATCTTCTAATGAATAAGGGACAAAAGAATAATCATATAGTCGAAATATTAAATGAAGGGCCAATCGAGATAAGCGTTTATGGAAAATATTGATATTGAATGTTAGAGAGTGAGAGAGAGTGAAGAGCGAGAGAGAGAGAGAGAGAGAGAGAGAGAGAGAGAGAGAGAGAGAGAGAGAGAGAGAGAGAGAGAGAATGTTACCTAGGTTTAAATTTCGGTATTATATGTGATTATATAAAAGTAGCACAACAGAAGAGAATTATCCGCGTTCCTTTAGAAAAATATACATATCTATGTATGTTTGTACTATAACGAGAACACATCCAACTATGTTAACTTCTTAATATCATTCTTACATACGTATGTATAGTTAACGTAAGAACACACGTACGAATTGGCAACGAATTTGTTACGTGATTTTGTGATATTAGTAACTCTTTTCTGTGATATTAGTAACTCTTTTCTATGACATTAAATGTGTTCCGTCTAAATTGTAATAAATATGTTACTTATTTGCAGGTTAATGCCTGCTACCTTTATACATCATCATATTCTTCCTTAATATGTAATTTTATACACGAGATCTTTCATAAACGTTTGTCCGTTTTGATTCGTCTATTTCATTGATATTTCGTTCAAAATGATTATTCTTTTTCTTTCAGAAGAAGAGATTCGTGAGAATGGATAACTCCAGTAGACGATGAATCGATCGCAGCTCTATTGAAGCATAAATCTGTGGCAACAACAGCCATAGTCATGCGGGTTGTCTGGCTAAATGATAAACAACCACTACGGTCTGACTTGAGAGAAGATATTTATTTTTGTAAGTAAATTGCAGGACTTACGAGACGTTAATGTACAGATATGTACAATGTTTTTATCGACCAAAATAACAGACTGTGTAAAAAAGAAGACATACATCTTCTTCGTTGATTATGAAAAGATTACAAAATTTGTGTCCTGTATAAAGAACAATAAAATTATTTTAATCGTAAAAATCACATGTATGGAAAATGAATAATTAAAGAAAAAAAATTTTTTTTTTTTTTTTCAAATTTATCACTATTTTTACTTTTGTCATTTTTCAATGGATCTTCGCTCCGATCATAATAATATTCTTCCTAGAATTTATCGCTATTATTTGCATCGTCATAGTAACAATATTGCTACGTTCTTGTATATATAAATAACAAATTTGTTCTTCTCAAAGAAATAATAACACGTTCGAAGGTGCTAAAAGAGTGACGGTATAACGAGCGAAGATAAATGAATTAGAACGGTAAGGCAGATATTTACTTTTCCTTCGAAGAAGCTCGACTGATGCTGTATTAAGAGATTGAATGAATTTAATTTATTTATTTGGTTTTTTTTTTTTTTTTTTTTTTTTTTTTTTTTTTTTTTTTTTTTTTTTATTAATCGACCCGTGAATTTTTCTTCTTCTTTTTCTTTTTGAAATTAAAGATAAGAAATGATAGGACAAGTAGGATGAGAATAGCACAATAGGTGTATTTCTATATATATATATGTACATTTTAGCTGACATATGTGTGATATTTTCAAAGTCCGAATTCTGCGGTCTTGCGTGTTAAACAATCCACGAGGTGAAACGAACGAATAAATCATAAAGTAATCGCACGAAAAGTATTTACGAAACCGCATACTGCCTTTGAAAGGGTCTTTCGACAGAAAGAGATATATCAAACTTCGTGTACTTTTATTCCACATTTTTACCGGCATTGTATATCAGGTCTTTGTCATTCACAAAATCTCGCACAATCTTAATACACAATTTAAAATCAGACTCTCTCAATGCTGGATATTCTTCTCGCTTTCGCGTCTTTTTATTCAATTTCGCGAATTTGATATTTGCAGAAAATTGAGCCGCGAAAAAAATTTCGTTTTGGACACATTGTGGTTGTTAAGATTCGATACAACAGAGCTGTAGCTTCCACACATCCACACTTCTTCGTTCCCTTTAGCTTTTTCCGCTCTCAAATGCTGGTCCTTTGCCTGTAAACCTGTTTGGTTGTCTTTCTTGACGATCCTCTCACGGCTATTAGGCCGTTTCCTGTCTCGTCTTGAGAACCAAACTTGTTCTTTCATCCCCACCTACATTTTATCGGTTAAAAGGACCATAGTTACGCCGATTTTCAATTTAAGAATGTTCACAATTCAGAAAAATTTTACTAAGTCCATAAATTCTATCGATCGCTTGTCATCCCACAAATGTTTATATATATATCCATTTTTAATCGAATTCACCAAACGAAAGTCATTCGGTCGTGCATGCATTGGAAAGAGAAGAAAAATAATATCGTTGCTAAAACAAATAAAAAAAAAAAACTACATCGATCGATTGGAAAGAGTTTTTCTCGATGCATACTTCATGAACATTGTCGATAAAAATTGCAGAAATTATTGTAATTTTTTTTTATCCATGAAAATAATGCAACATATAATTAACCAAGTTCATTCGTTTTACAGAAGGAGGACCAAAGTCAATGGATTTGCATCGTAGGCAAAGCAGCACGAGGCGTAAAGAACGCCGAATGGATCCTATTCAAAACGAAGCACTTGACATGTCTACGAATAAAACCGTCACTACGACGTACCTCAGACCCAGTGTGATTATATCTTCTACGTCGCAGCCTGGTAAGAAATTAATTAACAAAATTGATGATTATTAAAAAATAATAAACGTTTTATTTTCTTTATTATTTTGAAAAACCAAATAATTTTTGTTTCGAAAATCTTCATATAAAAAGATTCAATCGATAAACGTTAAATACATTTATAATCTCGTATCGGAACGTTTAATCGCTATGAAAAACAACACATAAAAGAAGTTATCGAATTGAGAACGGCGCACGGCTCTTTCGCCTTTGTAACGAGTTCTGAAGTTTTATTGTCTGTCGTAAGGGTGACGTTATGGCACGGCTGAATACAATTTGGCTGAATACAGCGTACTGTACGTAGTGCAGATGTCGATTACGATGAATAAAAGCACGATTAGATATTCTTACGATAAAAATGTTTGTAGGAATTAGCGCGGAAAAATCAATGTAATTTTTGTATATATCTGTGATAAAAAGAACGAAATGTAGAGATAAGAAACGAACAGAATTGTTAATTCTTTTTCCTTTTTTCTATTTTTTTTTTTTTTTTTTTTTTTTTTTTTTTTTAGTAAGGACAAATAATTGGGATACGATAAATAGGTCTCAATCATCGTCGACGTCTGACACCGGTAATGTTAGGAAAACGTGCAGTATTTATGATTCTGCGATAGACGAACATTTTAAACGATCGTTAGGTCCAGAAAAATATGCAGCAGTTTTTCATGCTACTGGAGCCGATAAAGAAGTCGGTTTGAGTGGTAAGTTTCATAATATTTAAATAATGTTGTGGATTTGCGAATAATCATATTACATTTTTCATTGCAGTTGACGATCACTTTGCAAAATCGTTGGGTGATCAATGGACAACATTGAAGGAACCAGTCGATGCAAGGACTTCGTCTAATCACGTTTCAGTTCCCACGAGAGACATCAATTCGTTTCCTTCCTTTCACTGTTGCCCTTCTTGCGTTTTCCCCGATAAAGTCGGGCCACCGTAATGGAACTTCTTTGCTTTGACTCGTTATACGGAAGGGTAGAACTGTTATACATTAACCGTACACTAAATATTTTAGAGAATGAACTTTTCATATAGTGTATATAGTAGAATATTTTGATAAGTCGCGTATTTGTTGAAGTTATTATTTTCATTGTTAACGTTCGTGCAAAAGTAAAAAAGTATTTATTAAACTTGTCGGTGGACGACTTGTATATGTATTTATGTAAATAATTGCATATATTGCGCACGCACTTAGTATATATCAAAATATATATACTCAAACGTGTACATACACACACACATAGAAAGAAAGATAAAGAGATACGAGCACATGCATACACATTTACACACAGACGCATAACTCTGACAACGAAAAAAGTAGTATATAAAAGGAGCACTGCACAATTAAACGTACAAATAATATACGTTTTAGAATATACAAAAAAAACAACAATTTGTATACCTATTGCTGGCCTATCAGGAATTGTTCAAACATTAATCACGATCGCGATACAAAACAATGCTTCGTTAATAGATGTCGGAGGTTGTAGTTCTCTTCGTGATACCCACGAACTTGTCGTTTGAACGTCGAAAATGTAGATTATTTAAAAGCAGGAGTACTGATTTCAAATGGTGCTAGGAAGTCTGACACAAACCCCAGCACACACAGAAGTCAGTGCTTCTGCCCTTTTATGCTTTACGATGTTATATCTTTCTCATAAAGATATATTTTTTCATAACAACAGTACTTTCTAACAAAATGGCACTCTTTACAAATTCCATATCATTTCCATCTTATATCATAACGCGAAATAAGGGGAAATGATTGAAACGTTATCGTCGTCGGGTTGTATGAAAATAAATAAATAAACATTCATTTGAATAGCTTTCATATACGTGCATGTTAAAGCAGTTATTTAAAATGACCATAAAGCTGTCAAAACAATGTGTATCAAAGCACATCGTATACTCGTGTTTATCGCTTTCAAATAAAAGCTTTAAGCTCTATATAAAATATTTTCAAATATGATTTATATTAGTTAACGTATATCGATGGGTTTATTTATAATTGTTACATTTGATACGATGTTTTTCAAAAAGAAAAAGAAAACGAAAAGAAAGGAATTGAAAACTGCTGGAATATTTAATAATTGTACATATTTACATTCACGTAGATTGGATGGACGCAAACCCGCTTACATCGACCACAATGCAACCATAGAAATTCTTACCGAAAAGATCAAAGGGCATCAAAGTGATCTTAAGATCTTAATCGAATAGATTTAATCGAATCATCAAAATAAGAAAGCAAGGTATATATAATCAACACAAGTACGTGAAGTCCTTTCAATAAGTAGTCCCAAATAATATCTCATCAAGAATTAAGAAAGAAATCTACAATGTTTCCCAATTCGAATCAGCCGCAACCGCTATAGCCTGGGATGATCTACCAATGATTCTCATCTAATTTATTCCCGTCTAGCTTGGTGCATGCATAAATCGCATCCGTGATTCGTAAATGAATCTTTACTACGTATGTACGTACCGTCTCCGGCGATGCATGCGATTCGAACTTGGAATCGAAGGAGAGGATATAGCCGCGAGAAAAACGAGGACGTAGGGGGATGTCGGAGAATGATTTTTTTTTTTTTTTTTTTTTTTTTTTTGAATCTTTTTTCTCTCTATATACGAACACGAAGATATAACGGACGAGCCGAAGAACGACAGAGAGGTGCTTGGATTTAAGTATCGTCGGTGGGCCCAAACTAACGAGCCAGACTGTCTCAGGAGCGCTCGGATGGCTTCCTATATGCAGGCAGCCTGTTCACTTGCCGTAAAGCAAAATGGTAACTTAATATTAGACTTGAATATAAGTACGGTAATCCCACACCAGAGTCCAAAGTAAGTCTACACCTACCCCGCCCCATATACGCGTCTCGTCGTTCTGCCATCTCTGTTCTCCTCCGCGTCCCCCTTGGACACGAACGCCCTGAAGCGTAATAATGTATCAGGACACTAGATATGTCTGTGCTCTTTCTGTCTCCCTTTCCTTTTTCTTTATTCTAGGTGTAAATTCCGATTGCCGCAAAAGTGAAAAGTGTAATGTGCTTGAATTAATCTCATCGATAGCATGTTACGTTAGGAAAGTATATGAGACGATAAAAAGAAATAGGAATAATAACAGCAAGCATATAAAATTGTTTCTGGTCGGACCGCGAGCAAGAATATACGCATGTGCGCTCGCGCGAATTCCGCGTTTTTCCACACGCGTCGAGCTAATAAAACCAATACAAACATGCTTTGCGACATCGCGTATACGTGTGTAGTATATGTATATGTGTGTGTATGTGTACACACACACACACACACACACACACACACACACACAATGGGATGCGCAAAGCGAAACCACCTGTTATTGCGTTTCTCCTTTTCGTCCCGCTTTTCCATTGACTCTTTTTCACTGCTTCTGCGAAGAAACTGACACGGTAATTAGAGAACGCAAGTTGTAAAACTTTTTTTTTGTTTTTCTTACAAAATGAGAAGCATCCCTTGATGACGCTCTAACGCGAAGGACGTTTCATGTGTGTGTTCCTTCGAAAATAAAATGAACATACGAAAATGCTTTAGATATACATACGATAGTTCAAATTCTCGTGTTGAATGTTATCGAATATATATTTACCTTCGAAGATACACCACTTTTCTCCAAAATATATATATTATACATATATAGATTAAAAATACGCGCGAGTGTCCGTGAGTGTTATTACTTGTGCGGAAGCTCGCCAATACGCATCAAACTATTATTACTTACGCAGAGGTACCGATACTACCGTTTGTTCGTTTTAAGTCTCAGGCGTATCTTGTTTCGGAGCCAGACCCAGCCGACCGCAACTTGGCATCGTTTTCTCATTTTATTCTCTTGCATTACGCTTTGCATCGATGTTAGTGCAAATTAAACGAAAAAAAATGCAGATACCAAGAAAGAACGAAAGACGAGAAGAGATCCAAGTAGAAAAGTGTTAGCAAAATGAGGTGAAATCTTTTGTTTTAGAACGGCTCTTATCGAAGGATAGAAAGAAAAAACGTTTGTTAGATCTATCTCCGTTTTGCTTAGTGAGAAGAATTCGTAAATATATAAAATAATTATGGAAGTAGAAAGAATACGAGGAATGATATTTCGCCATCGAATGTGGATCACAGTAGAAGTGACGGCGGCGTACGTTGCTCGCCTTGCATCGAAATCCCTAAAGTACTCGGTAACGCGAAGAAGCTCCCGAACTTCGATGCGTCGTATTCGAAGAGGGTCTGCCAGATGCGAATCGATTTGTTACGAGAGACGACACGTGCCTCTTTGAACGATCGATTTTTCGGCTGCTCGACAGAGATGCTCGACATTCTCACCGCTTTCTCTTTTCCTCGTTCGTGTAACGAAGTGTTTCTTGTCGTGTGAAAATTAAAACAAAATTCTTCGACAAATTTTATTCGAAGATGAGAAAGTAGATGTATTGTCAATAGATATGATATGTGTATATATATATATATATATATATATATATATATACACATATACATATGTATGTATGCATATATATATGTATGTATGTATAGATGGATGCGCGCGCGCGCGTGTGTGTATCTCCTTAAAATGAGTTTCTTCTCTTCAGGGAATATTCCAATTCGGATTTTGTTGTAAAGATAGAGCACAGTTAAGACAGTTGAGGTAAACTCGGTTTTCCGCGGTTATTCGCGGATGCGCGCGTCTACTTGGCCGTATATTCGAATTCGCGGGAGGCGTTGGCGCGCGCCGTTCATCGCGTCGTCGCCTCGCGCGCGTCCTAACGCTTCCGATTTACGAGAACGAGAGACGAGTTCGAATAGCGTGGAGCTTATAACGCTGTGGGACTTCGGACACGACTGATCGAGTGACCGAGGGGGTAGCATCGTAGGAATACCCCTCTCGTATCCTTGTGTGTTTCTCGTCTCTCTGTATAGAATTACGCCTCTGTCCGTAGACGCGACCGCTTATTCCATCCCCACCAATCACCCTTCCTGTACAAACGCGAAGAGGATGAAAGAAGAGAGTCTCTCTTTCGTTCTCTTTCGCTCTTTTTGCACCCTACATCCTACCCTTCTTTCCCCCTCCTTTTCTTTCCATAGTACACGCATAAAGAAAATACGCTCGCACGCATGCACGCACGCATTCATGCACGCACACACTTGTTTTCTCTCCCTCTCTCTATCTACAGCTTCCCCTTCTCCCTATGTAAGAACCCTACCAAACCCTCCACCCCCTTCCAGTGACTCCTCACGTGCGTGAATCATGCATATCGATTTTGTTTCGTTGGTACGCCGTTCAGTATTCGCATACATACATACGTCTCTTCGTGTGTACCATGTCGTCCACCCGTTTCCCTCCTCCTTCTCTTCTCCCTCTTCTCATCTCTCCTCTTCTCTTCTCTTCTCGTCTCGTCTCGTCTCTTCTCTTCTCTTCTCTTCTCTTCTCATTCTGCAAAGCCCCGGGGTCCACGCGTTTTCGACCCCCTATAGTAAGCTATGCGCGCACGGCGAACGTGCTTACGATGAAGCGGCATACTATTCTTTTTCGACAATGCTCCCCATTCCTTCTCTCTCTCTCTCTCTCTCTCTCTCTCTCTCTCTCTCTCTCTCTCTCTCTCTATCTATCTGGCCCCCCATCATTACCCTCTTCGTCGCGCTGCTCCCCATCTATCGAACGTACCCCTCGAGTCGTAGCTCCACTGCCCCTTTTATTTTACTACCCGGACAAGATGTCCCCGCGTAAAGCGAAACGTGGTTGAGAGCAGAGATTCTCTAGAGTAAGAAACTGAGAAAGGATAGCAGAAAGAATAGAAAGGAGACGAGGTAGAAATACAGAAAGAAAGGACGAATTTTGGAATGGTAAGAGAAGAAAAAAACGTAGACGTGATCGTTTTATTTATATTATTTGAAAAGACGATACGAGAGTGATCGGAAGGACGACACGAGCAAATATAATTTCAAAAGATACAAATAATCTTTTGATATTTTTTCGATACTTTTGATGTCATCCATCGTTTCTTGATTCATTCGATTTCAAATGGACCATCCGAATATATGTACATACATACGTGTACGTATTAGAAGCAATTCACGACGTATCTTTCAGCCCTTCGTCATCATATGAACAGAACCGCCGCAGTGCTCTACGCTTACTACTACTGAACTTTGTAATGAACTTCTTTTGTCTTTGTTCACCCTCTCTTTCTTCTTTTGTCCTTTTTGTCCCTCTTTCACGCGATTTCCCTCTCCTAACGCGACTACTTTACTCATCGACTACCATCCATTCATTCCTCACTTTCCAGCCAAACCAAACCTCCTTCCATTTCGTTACACTTTTACCTTTATTTCTATGCCTTTTCTTTACTTTTCCTTTTTTTTTCTTTTGCAAATTCAATTACTCGATAAAATTTCAATATAAATCTTCGTAAGATTTTCGAAAATCAAGGTAGAAATACAACTAGAAAGAAAATTGTCGATGCTTGGTAAAAGAATGAAGGTCACGCTATTTGTTTTTCATAATTTTATCTCTTTTTATTAGAAATGGAATAAAATGTTTTTTTATAATAAAAAGGTATTACGTTTTTAATCTCATAAAAATATTCTCGTTTTATGGATTCGATAAATTACAAATATTATAGCATAGAAATTATTTATAGAATAATAAGATACGTGTCGCAAAAACATTTCTTTCGTATTTCGAAAACTTTTGAAAAATATCAAACAAGTAATTAACTAATGAATTGACAAGTCAATAAGAAGTAAAATTAGTTTGATAAATTGATGAATAGAATTTCATTTTTATCAGTTTAAGATACAAGCGTTATGTAGACAAGCACAATTATTCGTATATGAAGTTGATGTATAATAGAAAAATTGCGCCTGAAAATCAGCAACGATCTAAACATCTATGTATACATGATACAAGGCTGTGTTGCATACTTCAGGCCCTGTAGTTGCATATCGATATTTCGATGTGTCGATTAAATGTCGATATTACTATCGATATCTTTTTCTCACGCTGCGCGGCATCACTATGTATATGTATATATATATATATATAGATATATGTATATTGTACAACGACAATGCATTTGTATAAGTAGTACATATATTGATTGATATTGACATTATGGCTAGTCCACGTACTCGACAAATTTTAAATCAATTGAAAGTCAAAGATGAAAATAATGTAAGACATTAATCTACGAGTTTATATGGCAAAAATGATTCCATTATGTACTATATCTTTTTATTTCCCAGAAATGTTTCGAATGTGGTGTATATAATCCTCAATGGGCTTCAGTTACATATGGCATCTGGATATGCCTTGAATGCTCAGGAAAACATAGAGGACTTGGAGTTCATCTGTCGTTCGTACGATCTGTTTCTATGGATAAGTGGAAAGACATAGAATTAGAGAAAATGAAAGTTGGTGGAAATAAACTTGCTCGAGAATTCTTCGAAGCTCAACCAGACTGGAATAACTCCATGTCCATTTCTCAAAAATACAATACCAAAGCAGCTGCTTTGTACAGAGATAAGGTCATATATTTTAATAACATTTTATTTAACCACACTGGAAAGACGTGCCATGCACGTCGTAATGCTTTTGTCACAGAATCGCCAACGACGTGGTATGTACGTCTTCATGCGATTGTCACAGAAACAGAAACGACGTTCTGGTACACGCGTCAGTGAATTTTTTGCCAGCACATGATTAATACAATTTCTATAAATCATACCAAAATTAATATTGTAATTTATAGATTGCTACGTTAGCGCAAGGAAATTCTTGGAGTCCCACTGAATCTAAAGTAACGGTATTTCAATCTCAAAAACAATCTGAAATACAAGAACATTCTGCTTATCAAAATGATTTGACTGCCAGTTACCAAAATGCTAATTCACCTGCCATTAAAGCACAAACAGAATCCTTTTTCGCTAGAAGACAAAGTGAAAATGCTAATCGTCCTGAGTAAGTAAATGCCCTGCCTTTTTATAGTTTTATTCTTATTTTCTAATTTTGTAGAAATATTCCGCCTAATCAAGGAGGTAAATACATGGGATTTGGTTATCAAATGGAAACACCTCCAAAAAGTATGTCCCAAGAATCCTTTGGCAATGCAGTATCGTCTTTAGCAAGTGTGAGATAATTTTATATTATTAAATTACTTTTTAAATTTATCTGTTTATAAATTACTTATCAAATTTCCATAAGTATTTAAAAAGTTGACATTTTAGGGCTTGCAAATATTATCTTCTAACACATTCAAAATGGCATATAAATTTGCAGAAGATACTATGAAACTTGGAGAAATTGCAGGTTCAAAAGTAAATACATACAATTTTATGTAATGGATAATAACGTTAAATATTTCATAATTATTATTTAATTGTGTTTGAGATTTAAATATATTCTGATAATATATTCGTGCTTATCGGATAAATACAAATGTTTGGCAGGCATACAAATGGAGAAAAAGAACCTGGGCTAGTATTGTAGGCACAAATACGGCAGAGCAAAGTCTATGTAATGTTGGAGAACATTATCAAAATTCATCAAACACTTATCAAAATAATATTGATAAGCAATCATGTTCAAATGAAAAATCATCTTTAATAACTAATTCTAGTATGAAGTAAGTATGTCAAGAAATACTTTATTTTATAAATTTATACGTACATACATATGGAAACTTGAAATTTGTTACAGGAATTCTACCACTTACCCAAGTCCGGATAATTCTAATTGGAATTGGGGAGACGAATCGGAACTATCAAATGATACATCAGTGGATGTAAACTTCTCTTCAAAAAATTAAAAATAGAAATTTGATAACACTGTAAAAGTATAACTGTCTCTATTTCCTAAGCAGATAAATGGAATTCTGCGAGTCCAAAAATAATTTCATAAGGTGAAATTTAAAAAAAAACTAATTGTATTATCTTGTATAAATTACTTTATCAAAGTTTATAATAATTAATTATTTCGTACATTTATTATGAACAGCAATAGACTAGATTGAATATAAGGTATAATTTATTCTCTTATAAATTCATGTCTTTATAAATGTCTAATGTATAACTTACTAATCTATATATATATACTCATGTTGTAGTGAATGTATTTGCAATATACGATAATGTTAATGGTTTTATGATAAATATGTTTATAAATAAAATTATAATTATCATTTAATAATAATCATAAAATCGCTTGCATATGTAATCTATATAAAGAAATTGTACAGCAGTATGAAAATAAATATTAATGTCCTATAAAAATGTTTATTACAATTATAAATTTTATTATAATATCAGTTATTGAAAGTAATTACGTTTTATTATAAGTCTACATTGAAAATTATACAGAAATTGTTAATAAATAGTTATAATTCTAACATGATCGGAAACCATTTATAGTTTGCATATGAGTTATCTCATAGTTGGCAGTTAACATGTTAAGCTCCCAATGAATGTAGTTTTCAATCATATTAGAATTATATTATAACAATTTACTTACAACTTTTGTATAATTTTCAATACAACTTTGTTTTTTATATGGTTCATGTAGAAATTTTTCTGTAAAATAAAGAAAGCAATTAAATACATTTTATATAAATTAAAAAAAAATGAGAATAAAGTATATTGACCTAAAATTACTTACTTTCCAGAATAAGTTTTTATATTTTTATTTTGGTTAAGAAGTTTGTCAAGATATAATATGACATCTTGATGATGTGTATTTGTAATTTTTTGAGTTACTTCTGACAAAGCCTCATAAAGTATTTCTTGATTCTGTTCTGATAGTTTAGGTGTTTCACAGCCACAAGTCAATTTATAAAGAAAACGATACATTTCTCTGAAAAAAAAATATAATGTGATTTTGATAGATAATTAAGATAAAAAAAACTATGAAAATTATTTAATGATAATACCAATACATTTGAGTAGAATTAATCCTTAATAACAACTTAATTTACACATAATATTTTCTATTTATATAATTACCTATAATCATATACCCTATCTGTAGAAGAAGAATGTTTCTCGAATAAACATATAAAAAGTAATGCTTGTCGAATCAATGTATTTTTGTTTTTAAACGGTTCACTCTGCAGCCAATCATTTATTGGTTGTTTATCTTTCTTTGTACCTTTCGATCTAATCTTTAATTCATTTATCATAGCTTCAATACTTTCTTGAGATCTGTTTGGTATCAATGTAGATATACTGGCTACATTTTTATGACTATACAGTTTAAGACCTTTTAACAATAATAATTTTTCACTTCTGGTCCATTTATTTTCAAGTGAAGAGCTGCACCCAGCATCTCTCTCCTCATTTACTGTATCACTCATTTTAAATATTAAACAGAAAATACCACATATAATTATTTGTTTATAATCAGCAGTTATATTATAGTACTGAATTATATGATGTAATTATACCATAGTACACCGAATCATATACCGACCGAGGTATATTCCTTCTTTCACATGTTACAGCACTTCTAAAAAAACGTCAAATGTTCGTTAGAGTCTGCTAAATCTAGCGGCAAACTGTAAAACTTCTTCACAATACCTCAGTGTAAGAAATGTAGAATTTTTCAATATTAAAATAAATTAAGAAAAAAAATATCCATAGTGAAATTTAAAAATATATGAATATTCGATTGCTTAAGACTCAGGACCTATATCAGATATCATTAATAAACAACCACAGTTTATATAACAACTTATGATAAATAGAACAGTTTTTATTCGTAATAGATGAAGCTTAACTAATGTTAAGGATCGTTCTCAAAAGTTACAAATGAACGAATGAGATTGGTTGCTTAGATATTTTATAAAACAATAATCATTTTCGATCGATTGCAACACTTGGAAAACAAAATTAATTTCGACATTTGAAAATCTCATTAATTTGATACTATAGAACAGAAAAATAAAAATAAATTTTTCTACATTTTTAATCAAATATATAATTAAAAGAAAAAGACAATTATCTTGAAAATTTTACATGATCACTCGCATGAGTATTAGCGTGCGCAACCGATATGCGCACTAGAATTATAATGCATTGCGCACTCGCAATATAGCCAGGGGATATGGACTACAGTAGCGAAGAGTACTTTGATCGTCTTTCCTCACTTGACCGGCCATGATGTTAAGCGCCGTATCGAGGGCAGCCGCTGGAGCCCTAAGGGCCGTCAAACCCACCCTTTTTCAAAATGAAGTTGCGAAAGTAGCTGGTACTGTTTCAGTAGACAGTAAGTACATTAAAGTTTCTTTTCAATACTTTATGTTATCTTATAGAAAATTATGTTAACATCCCTATCCCATTTTCTCCGTCTCGTTCGTCATATAATGTTGTAAGAAGAAACGTAATCTATTTTAAATGTATTTTAATTTCTTCTATAATATCATAAAAAAAAGAAAATTATACAAAAAGAAATCTTAATCAAAATTGTCATTTACGAATGTTAAAAATTGTGCTCTATGATTCGATTATATAATCTGTATTATTTGAGCGGATCAGTAAGATACTATTGTACCAATATGGCGATTATATAGTTTGTTGCATTATTCTCTTAAAATAATATTTTTGAAACTTATTGCACATTGAGAATATTTATTAACTCTATTTAATTACTTTAAAATTCTTTATGTTAGGAATATTTAATGTACTGGGTTTCGTTTTTGTCAAGTGACAAGTTAAGTATTTTTCATTTGTTTGAAATATAAAATCACATTATAACTATATATAAGAATAGAAAATAAATTATTTATCCTTGATTATAGTAGTCAAAGGTAACTATATAAAGCATCCTCTTTGAAAAAACACTATATGTTTTGTATTATGTAACATTTTCATAACTCTTATGTAGTCTATTTTCTTTTTTCTAAATATCAGATTAATTTATAAATTTTTTATATTTATTAATAAATACAAACTTTTATATACTGTTCATTTTTAATATTATATTAATTTATTTTATTTTTAGAGAAAAACTACGCCAAAGCAGCAGCCTCTAAAGGTGGTGCTCAAGGCAAAATTGTTGCTGTTATTGGTGCCGTTGTGGATGTACAATTTGAAGATGCTCTTCCACCAATTCTTAATGCATTGGAAGTACAGAACAGAAGCCCCAGGCTAGTACTAGAAGTAGCTCAACATCTTGGAGAAAATACTGTGCGTACTATTGCTATGGATGGTATGTATATATACATTTAAAATATGAATATATAAAACAATCATAAAATGAAAGTTATTTTTATATAACGTTAAATAAATAAGTTGATACATGCATATTATAAACTGTTATGCCCTAATGTATTTATAGGTACTGAAGGTTTAGTACGTGGTCAGGGTGTTTTGGATTCCGGTTATCCCATCCGTATTCCCGTTGGTGCTGAAACCCTGGGACGTATTATTAATGTAATTGGTGAACCAATTGACGAACGTGGACCTATTGGTACCGACAAGTTAGCTCCTATTCATGCAGATGCACCTGAATTTGTAGAAATGTCCGTAGAACAAGAGATCTTAGTTACAGGAATTAAAGTCGTAGATTTACTTGCTCCTTATGCCAAAGGAGGAAAGATTGGTAAGATTTGGATTCTAGTTACAACCTTATATATACTATAGCCCTCTTTATTATATATCTCACTTATAATTTGCTTTTGTTAAATTAAAAAAGGTCTATTTGGTGGTGCTGGAGTCGGTAAAACTGTGCTTATTATGGAGCTTATCAACAATGTTGCTAAAGCTCATGGTGGTTACTCTGTATTTGCTGGTGTAGGAGAAAGAACGCGTGAAGGCAATGACTTGTATCATGAAATGATAGAATCTGGTGTTATTTCCTTGAAGGATAAAACTTCTAAGGTAGCACTTGTCTATGGTCAAATGAATGAACCACCAGGTGCTCGTGCTCGTGTAGCTTTGACTGGTTTGACAGTAGCAGAATATTTCCGTGATCAAGAGGGACAAGATGTACTATTATTCATTGACAACATTTTCAGGTTTACTCAAGCTGGTTCAGAGGTGCGTTGCTGATAGTTATGTACCAAATTTAAGCACAATTCAATTGATATTGTAATATGTTTTTTTAAAGCTTATTAAAATTATTAAATATTGTCTCTTTTTTTAATCTTTTTTTGTAGGTATCAGCTTTGTTAGGACGTATTCCATCAGCTGTAGGTTATCAACCAACCTTAGCAACTGATATGGGTACCATGCAGGAACGTATTACTACAACTAAAAAGGGATCTATTACTTCCGTACAAGCCATTTACGTACCTGCAGACGATTTAACAGATCCTGCTCCTGCCACTACATTTGCTCATTTAGATGCAACTACTGTACTGTCGCGTGCTATTGCTGAGCTTGGTAATAACATTTTTTTATAATATATATTTTCATTAGGAATGCGACATATTTATGAGATTTTACACATATATAATTTGTAATTATTTTAATTATTCGTAAATAGGTATCTACCCAGCTGTGGATCCATTGGATTCAACATCTCGTATTATGGACCCCAACATTATCGGCGCTGAACATTATAATATTGCTCGTGGTGTACAAAAGATTTTACAAGATTACAAATCCCTTCAAGATATCATTGCCATTTTAGGTATGGACGAGTTGTCCGAAGAAGATAAGCTTACTGTTGCACGAGCCCGTAAAATTCAAAGGTTCTTGTCTCAACCCTTTCAGGTAAGAATTATTTCGTTTATTTTTCTTTTTTTTCTGTATTATGAGATATTCATTGAGGTAATGTTGTTAAATAGGTTGCTGAAGTGTTCACTGGCCATGCTGGCAAACTAGTACCATTACAAGAAACCATTAAAGGATTCCAAAAGATTTTAGGTGGAGAATACGATCACCTGCCAGAAGTTGCATTCTACATGGTGGGTCCGATTGAAGAAGTAGTAGCTAAAGCTGAATCATTAGCGAAACAATAAATTGTATTTGTTAAAAATCACTATAAACATACCATAAGTCTATGAAAATCATCCAGTAATTGTCGTTTATCTTTTATTTATGGTAAATAATATGGCATTTTCGCAAAAAATAGTTGATATTTTAAAACTGTTTAGTTTTATGCTAAAGTAAAATATAATATTGAAATATACTATATACAATAAAATTGTTAAACTTCCAAGAACGTAAGTAAACAAAAATTTTATACAATTCGCGATGTAAATTTTGTTAAAAAAAAAATATCCTAATTCATATATCATCGCAGTGATCATATTACCAATAACATATACAATTTTATGGTATATGTTAAGTATAAATAAAAATAATTAAAAGGAATATACGTTTGTAACTTTGAATAAACCCATGTGAAAACTCATCATCTATATATTTATTTCTTTTTGTTTGGTCCTTTTTAATACAATACGGATATACATAGAAATATGTATTTTGAATGATAAAAGGTGATTGATTCTTATAAAAATACTGTATGAATTTATGCACGAGAGCAAGAAGTAGTCCCAAAATCAAGCATAGGTTTTTTTAATCTGTATGTATCCTTTAGAATCTAAAAAGTAATCGGTTTTATGAAGTAAAAAATTTTTAATTTTCATTTATATATAATTAGTTTAATGGCAGTAATTACTTTCCACTGTTCCATATTTAAAGACATAATATTCTGAATGTTCATGTGTGTGCCAGCTTGCTTCCTTTGTATTGTCATTTCTTTGGAACAGAGTTGAATGACAAGTATTCCTGTATTATCTACAATAATAAAATATAAATATGATATCTCATAGAGAACAAAGTAATTACCTTTCACTAGTTTTATGATACCATCTCTAATAAGAAATGATACATATAACATATTTTCAATTGTTTTTCCAAAGTCATCTGGATGCAAAATTAAACAATAAAAGTCTAATGGCTTTTGATTTGTTTTGTAATAATGTCTGATAAATTTCTTAATTTTATCTACTGTCTCTTCTACACTTTCTTCGTCCTTATTAACAACTATCACATTTTCTGGTGATTTCATTATGGCTTGAGTTTCTTTAATTGTTGATCTTTTATTGACTATTTCTTTTTTCTCTAGTGGTGTTAATGAACCTAAGCATAAAATCATTATTTTTATCTTAGTTTTACAATTATTTTTATATAACTATCTTACAATTTACCAAGCAAAGTAGTATATTCAGGTACCCTTTTAAAAGATCTTGTTACTTCTGTTTCTAAAACGGACCAATCTGAATTTTCTAATAATTCATCTGGGAGCTTACGCGTATATTGTAACTGAGGTACAAAAATATATGTTATTTCATTCATAATACTATACATGTATCTGTCTATTATATTTCATTAAATACTTACAATTTTGTTTGCAAAATCTATGTGATTATATGAACTTATATTTTGTGTTAAAGATTTAGTACATCTTGTCAAGATTTTGGATGAAATATTTATTGCTTCAGAATCCAAAAATATTTCTTCCTGATTGTTCACTGAAAAAAATAAGCTATTTTTATATTAAAATATTTTTCTCAATAAAATAAATCTTTACAAAAAATAATACTCTTTTCATCAAGGCTTGTTTCTAAAACAGCATCATCGCCTTCTTTCATAACTTCTTCCAAAGCTCTAAGATCACCAACACTTAAATGTTCACTTCTTTCTCCTAAAAAAATAAAATAAAATTACTAAGAAAATTAAATTAAAACAATAAAAATATTACTTACGAAGAGACAATGCACAAGACAAAGCATTCCATAAAATTTCTTTTCGTTTATGAGGAGATCGAGTTACCGATGACCTCTCCGATTGATCACTATCTGGCATATTTTTATTATTTATTTTGTATGCAAAATATAAACTTTATATATAAATATATATATATAATCCTTTCTATTGATTATTTAGAGACCTGAAAAATTATTGAAAATACAAAAATTATTAATAATATTAATAAAGATTGTTTATTTGTATATTGTAACTTAAAAATATATAAATAAATGCTATAATTAGAACCTTTCATATACCAATACAAATATTTTAATAATGAATGTTATTACAAATAATTAACAAATTCTACGTTTATTGATTTTATAAAGAATCTTAATAATATGATAGAATGAGATAAACAACTGGTAAATGTATACTTGGGTGAATTTTAAAAAATTGATAAAAATGAACAACTTCGTGATTCTTGATCATAAATTTATTTTGATTATAAAAATGAAAATCGAATAATTAATTTATTTATTTAAATTAACATTAACGAAAATATATTTAAATGTACCTGCTAAATAATTATTTTCATCTGATTCGACCTTCATCGATTCGTCGTACTTTTTAACGACTTCGAGAATCAAAATTAGATTCTCAAATTGTTTCTAGTTAAAAAATTATAAATAGGATAATATCAACCTAATCAATCTTATGGTTCTAATAAATTAATAAAATATAATCAATCGAAAAAAAATATTAAATATTGTTGAGTATATATCTGCACGCTTTGTTTTTAATTGATCGTAGATATATTACAGAAAAGAACGAAGTTCACAAAAGCAGGTGGGCTTGAATGGAATCAAAACGTGCTGCAACTTTGACAGTTCGTCGTTTTGTCGTGCGCATTCGAAGTTTTGTCGATAAAAATTAAGAAAAAATAATGGCAGAAAATAATGCTAAAGTAATATGTTTCGAAAAAAATATTAATGGAATTATAATAATATCATTTACAAAACATTAATAGGGCCTATTTTTAACGAATTGAATTTTCAGACTGATCAGAACAATCAAGATGACTCAGATTCTGAGGTGGACGAAATTGAGCCAAAGCTCAAATATGTTAGAATGCGAAATGATTTGGAACATATTTTACAAAATGATGCTGCTAGTTGTATCGCTGTGCATCCTAAGGTATGAATAATGCCTTTTCAATTATATGTTTTACGTAGAGGAAAATTATTCGTATCTATATTTTATTGGAGAGGTTAACTATTGTTCATATATTTATCTTCGCCATAATATATTTCAGTTTCTTTGCTTGGGATCACATTGGGGAATGATACATCTCTTGGATCATCAAGGCAACAATATACAATCAAAAACTCTACAAGCACATATTGTTGCTGTCAACCAAATTTCTATAGATCATAATGGTGACTTTATCGCATCTTGCAGCGATGATGGCAAAGTTTTTATTTATGGTCTATATAGCACGGAAAATAATCACAATATAAATCTTGGTAGGCTTGTCAAGAGTATAGCCATCGACCCTAATTATTATAAAAGTGGTAGTGGAAGAAAATTTATTACAGGTATTTCAATTTATCTTATAAAAAGTATTAAAAGTAAATTAAAGAACATTATAAGTTAATTCTGTTAATTTTTAGGAGACGACAAATTAATTTTATATGAAAAAACATTTTTATCCAGAATGAAGTCAACAATTCTTTCCGAAGCAAAAGATGGAGTAAGATCTATAGCATGGGCTGGTCAATTCATAGCTTGGGCGTCTGGTACAGGTGTTAGAGTATATGATTCAAATGCTAGGTGTTCTTTAGGTCTTATTAAATGGACTAAAACCGAAGAGTAAGTAGTATATTCTAAATTGTTTCACTTGCAATCTATATAGAAAGATATTATTTCAGAAATGTTTTCAATGCCATGTTTCATATAGAGCGCTACCAGAACACTATAGATGTAATCTTCGTTGGTCAGATGATCGAACATTACTAATTGGATGGGTGGATATAGTGCGTATTTGCCAAATAAAAAAGAGATCAGTGCAAGAAATGGTCAATAGAGATTTACCTGAATTCGTAGTAGATCCAGGTAAATCGTTTATTATTTATATTTGTTTAATAAAAAGAAAATCAAACTTATATTTTGTAATATGATTTCAATTTCAGTTTCAACATTTCAAGTGGATTTTTATATATCTGGTATTGCACCTTTAGAAAATCAATTGGTGTTATTAGGATGCTTAAAAGAATTAGATAAAGATAAGAAAAGTCAAAGACCAATTTTGCACATTGTTGAACCAAAGTGCGAAGACTTTTCTGTAATTTGTGCAAATCCATTGACTTTGCGAGGTTATAAAGAATACAGCTGTAATGACTATCATTTAGATTGTTTGACAAATGAAAATAGGTGAGAAATTAGAAGAAATTAATAGAACTTCATAATATGTTTATTATAAAGCATATGATCTATTATTTAATAGAAATAACTTAAATATTTTATATATTTAGGTTTTTTATCGTAAGTCCAAAAGATGTAGTTGTAGCAAGTTTGTATGATTGTGATGATAGGATCGAATGGTTAATAAGCCATGGAAAATTTGAACAAGCATTAGAAGTTGTTAGTGGTAGTGATGGAAAAGATTGTAAAAGACATACTTTAGTTAATGTGGGTCGTATATATTTGGATCATCTACTAGCTTGTGAAAAGTATGATGAAGCAGGAAAATTGTGCCTAAAAGTTTTAGGCCGGAATAAAAAATTATGGGAAGAAGAGGTTAGTTGTTTTACATGATAATTAAATTTTTGTCATGCTTAAAATTAAAAATATTTTATGTTAACAGGTATATAAATTTGCAAGAGTTCATCAATTAAGATCAATTTCTTCTTACCTCCCACGAGGTGATGTAACTCTAGATCCATTAATTTATGAGATGGTTTTATACGAATATTTAAAAATAGATCCAGATGGTTTTCTTGAATTAGTTAAAGAGTGGTCACCAACATTATACACAGTTGCAGCTGTTGTTAATGGTGTTTTGGAACATCTTATAGTTCATAATCAACGACAAAATGTTCTTTTAGAAGCTTTAGCCATTTTATACATTCATGATGGAAAATATGATAAAGCATTAGCGATGTATTTAAAACTTAGACACAAGGGTGTATTTTATTTGATACAAAAATATCAATTATATTATTCTATATATGATATGATTGAAAAATTAATGGATTTAGATGCAGAACGTGCAATACAATTTTTTTTGGAAAAAGAAAAAGATGAAACACAGAAAAAGAAAGAAAAGTTCAGAGTACCACCTGAAATTGTTGTTCATGAATTACGACACAAATATTTTTACTTATATTTGGTATGTTAATAATAAATATATAAATTACGAACAATTGAAAGCAATTAAACATTTATAATTTAATTATGTGATTTTTTAAATACTACATAGTATCTAGATGCTTTAGATAAAAAAGATACAAATGATTCCAAAGGCAAATATCACGGATTACTGGTTCAACTATATGCAGATTACGCCAGAGAAAAACTACTTCCACTTTTACGTCGTTCCGATAATTATCCAATACAAGAAGCATTAGATATTTGTAGTCAACGAAAGTTCTATCCAGAAATGGTGTATCTTTTAGGAAGAATAGGAAATATATCTGAAGCTTTGGCTCTTATGACTAGAGAATTAAATGATATGGAAAGTGCTATTGCTTTTTGTCAAGAACACGATGATGAAGAATTGTGGAATGATTTAGTAAATTATTCTTTGGATAAACCAAGTAAATAACAACTTGCAATATATTTTAGATTAATGTTTTTTTTTTTTAGTTTAATTAATATTACGTAGATTCTTTTTCTTCTAGAGGCTATTACATTTCTTCTTCAAAAAATTGGAACATATGTTGATCCTAGACTAATGGTACAGAGAATAAACCCATCTTTAGAAATACCTGGTTTAAAAAAAGCTTTGGTTAAAATGATGTGCGATTATAATCTGCAAGTATCTATACAAGAAGGATGTAAGAAAATTTTATCCAATGATTATTTTCATCTTCATGAAAGATTGGTTCGTTGTCATCAAAAAGGTATACTTATAAACGGTATGTATTTTGAGTAATAGTTCGTATATCTATCAGAAAATGTTTGTAATATTTTATATCACTATGCTTTAATTAATTTTTATTTTTGGTTTATATTCATTTAGATGATCAGTTGTGTGGAGCTTGTCATAGAAAGATAATTATGGGAGGTATAAATGTTAAATATATCTACTTTAAAATAATTTTAAAAATATTAATATTTTTTTTTCTTTTTTATAAACAAAATAATATTTGAATTTTTATTGCAGAATCAAAAAATTTAGTCATATTTTATTGCAAGCATTCATTCCATGAGGACTGTTTACCAAACTTTAAATTAGTGGTATGTAATATTGTTGTCCATTAATTATAATATCTCTTTTTGAAAATTATAGAATTTTTTATATTGTTATTAAATGTTTTAGGAAAATTGTGTAATTTGTAATTCACAAAAAGAGACATCACCAGGTAGAAAATGATATAGGTAAGATCTCACAATAAATATTGTTTAAATCATGTGTATAAGTAAAATACATTTACATAGCTTAGGAATATGTTAATTTGTTTAATAACGCAATAACCTTTGCTAATAATTATCATTGCTTATATTTATTTGATATAAATGTTTCATTCCGAAATATTTTATTCATTGGAAATTAACTTATAAGTCATAATCATTCCAATTAATAAATGGTTCTTTTTTATCAATTATTATAATCAATAAACAAATATATTTTTTACTTCATAAAAATGAATGTAAGACAAGTATGATAAATTACAATGTATATTTGATTTCACATATACAATAATAATAATACATATAAAAATTATTTTATAATTATTTAAAAAGTTTAGGAATCTTTAGAATTATATTTTAAATTCTTTTTATCTTTTTTTATTTAATTTTATTCTCTATTGAAGTATCAAAAGTTAATATGAGTGTGTTGCTTATGTTTTTTTTTGTCCAATAGAAATTATATCATTTGAGGACACTGAATCAATAGAACAATGAAAACTTGTTGATTCTTTGAATGATTGATTTTGCTGTAAATATGTAATTAACGAAGTATTGCATATTTTTCTACCACTTTAAAAGTACATCTAATTATGACAAATACTTGCCATTCTG
This sequence comes from Dolichovespula sylvestris, assembly GCA_918808275.2. NCBI lineage: Eukaryota > Metazoa > Arthropoda > Insecta > Hymenoptera > Vespidae > Dolichovespula > Dolichovespula sylvestris. Next base: position 4,005,085 of record OU964964.1, on the reverse strand, counting down.
CAACTTGTACATAAAGGAAAAAAATCACACATATTTGCATGTCTTTGTTGTGTAGGTATAGTGATCTTTGAAATTTGTCCTGTTGAAATAAATTCATAACTTTCTGGACATATGGAAAATGCCTTAAAATATTGTATTGTAAAATCTACTACATGGAGAGGTTTCACTGCAAAAATTAAAACAAAGTATCAGGGGGCATGAGATAAGTATATCAGTAAATCTCTTTGTGTACTTGTATAATATTAATTAATTGATGTAAAAAACATTCTATATCGAATAATATTATAAATATTTTATTGTATTATATATATATATATATATATATATATATATATATATATATATATATATATATATACACATATATATATATATATTCTTGTATAGACTGAATTATTCTTGATATTACCTTACATAAATTAAATTATTGCTAAGTTTGCTTACCAATTAGCAATGTTTGTGTATAGTCAGCTATTAAATGCTTTACTTCAACATGATTAATTAAATACTCTATGAACTTTGTTACTTCATTACACTGTAAAATAACTATCAATCATTATACATAATTGTATAATCAATTGTCTAATATACATTGATAATATAATCTATACTTTTTCGTCTAAGTATTTAGAGAATATTTCCATATCCTCTGTCCAATAATTATTTCGTATTGCTATTCTAAGTTCTTCAGTCATTGGGTTTACATTTTCTAAAGACTTGCTTTTTAACATATAAGATGTTGACAACCAATTGTGTTCTAATATTCTTCCTGTTGGTGTTAAATACGTTTTCATACTTTCTACATTTCCATTTTGATTTTCTATTACACGTTCAATTGTATATACTTTTATGTGACTTTTATATAATTTTATATATTCTGCAGGAGTGCATTTCTATATTGAAAAATTAAAGTACATATTAACAAATAAGTTAAGAAAATTGGGTATTAAAAAAAATATAAATGGAACAATGTAATACTAAAATGTATAATAATGTATCTAACATATTGACATGTAGTGATATTTCCATCAATCATTATGTTTTGAAATGTTAATGTTCCATTATAGTTAATTATCGTGAGATATCTCATAAGTAATAAATTTGTGCCTTCACTTAATAGTTCTATATTCCGTGAATATATTAGATTTTTACAATTCCTAGATTTGTTATGTTGATATGTTTGAGTTGTTTCTACATAATAACTATTGCCTTGAATTCCCATAAATAATGTTTTTTTATTTAAGCTGCCTTTATGATATACATATCTGAGAAAGAAATTAATTTTATTATAATAGAAAAAAAAATAGTAAAAAATATTTGTGATAAACCAACTCTGTCCTTTTTTCTTCTAGGCAGTTGAATTTGTCTGTTGATGAACAAACGACTTTTGATCCGCCAAAACAATCATCAATATTCATACAGAATTTTGTATTAATTAAAAACTCATGTTTTTGAGGACCGATACTCTCTACAGAAATGGAACAATTTCCTACCGAATTTCTCTGCGTTATTATTTCATTTTTGAGGCAAATCAACAAAGTTTCTTTAAAGCACAATGCTGCTAATTTGTTATGATCTAATAAAATATAACAATTAACTTTATAATTAATATTTTTTTTACATTATATTTCTAATTGTATATTAATCATAAAGTATTTTTGTATGATAGATCTTATTTAATTTTACGTGTATATATATAATTTTTTTTCAAGTAAATATAGAATTAATAAACATCTAAGAGTTTTTGTTAATTCTGAATTTAATATCAAAAAATTATTTCTCATACATGATGAAAAAAATATAAATTAAATTTACCAATGGAAAATTTGGGAATCCATTTCTGAGAATTAGACGATTGAATAAATATATCAGCCATTGAAACAAAAATATTGTTTGCTCTGGTCTGTATTAATTTATACTATACAGTTGATATTAAAACAAATGATGTTAACAGTAATTCTATTGTTTTCAAAAGCTAGAATTGTAAGCATGTATGTTGTATGTATATGAATATAAGAAAAATAATTCAATAGTCAACAAACATTGTTGAAGTACAACAATTTTTTTATAAGAATTAAAAAATATTTTTTTTACGTTCTATTTAATTTTATATTTTTTACTTGTTTATATTGATCTATAGAATTATAACAATTTTATGTATCACAAAAGAACAGAAAATCTGATGTTTATATTACTTTGAAATATATTTGAAATTCAAATAATTTCATCATTAATAAATTATGACAACCATTGTGCCTAAATGTGTTCTGCATAAATAAATCTCTGAAATGCAGTCGTGTAATAACTACACATGCAATATATAAATTTATATTACAGTTCTTTATTCGATAAAAAAATTTCCCGCCAAATGATTTAAATCTTTTCACATTAATACAGTAAAATCCAAAAACGAAACTATTATTTTATTATTAATAATTTATAAAAATGAAAACAAAAAGTTTGTCAAAAAGAAACATCATAAAATTATTATAGAATATTTATATTAACAAAATTATTTCATAATATTGATTAGTAGAATAAAGTAACATGACTTATGTAGTCTTATCTTATTTTAAACAGAGATAAAAATACGAATTAAGAATTGAAAATTCGTGAAGTATTTCAAAAGTAAAATAAAGTATTTAATAATTCTTAATTATTAATTTTGACATATATTAATTGATTCAGAGAAATTAATCATTTATTTTGATACAAAAAAATGGACAATTCTAATCAAGAATATATTGCATCAATTCCGCATAAAAATGAATTAAATTGTATTATTTGCGAAGTTGATTTTATGAAAATTCGGGACTTACCAATAAAATCGAATTATCATTGGCAAATATTAAAATGCCGGTAAATATGACCGTATTTTGTTAAATTACATATAATATCAGTAATTCTTTCTCTACAATGTAGATACACTTTTTTTATATATAATAACGATTATTACATTACTTTTTAAATTATATGATCAACGTATATAAATTTATATTTTAGAATGATAATTCAAATTATTCAGGAAGTAATAGCGTCACCAATATTAGGAACAGCTGGTTTAATATATGTTATTGCTGCCAAGGAATTCATTAAAAGCAACAAACTGAAAAGGGATTTAGAACATTTGGACATTTTAGTAAATCCTCTATTTATGCATTTAACTATATGTTGTTTTAATAATTAATATTTCAGTTTATTGATAGTTATGTTTTAAATAACAATGTCATTTTAATTTACTTCTTTTTGTAAGTATGTGGACTCGAAAGAAGTTTCAATGGATATATATGCAAAGTGCCTTAATTACACAATGCAATGTAAAATAGCACCATTGTGGAACAAAGTTGGGCAATATTATGTTCATGAAATGAAATTTTATATAATAACAGAAGAATTTGATGCATTAAGAGTAAAGATCGTTTTGAATGGTAATGTGCCAGTCATTGTTTTTATTGATACTTATATGCATACTTATTATATTACGTATATATATATATATATATATATATATATATATATATATATATATATATATATACATATATATTATAACTGCTTATAAATGACATGCTTAAATAGAAAAAAAATTTTAGATGAAAATACACAATTATACTTCTATCCAATAAAGATCAAAATACCACTCATACAACTGGATGACTTAGGTTTATTAGATTCATTGATAAAAGAATTTCAAGCAGATGATAATGGTATTATTGATTTAAGTAAATATTGCCAGTCTGTACATATTTTGCCTAGGTATTCATTTATAATATTTAAAATATTTGGTTTTTATTTATAAATGATGTATTATATAAATATAATTAATAATATTTTCTATTAGTATGAGAACAGCGAGACTAGTATCTATATCTAAAAAAATTCCTTCTAATTGTCCCTTTGCAAATTATAATGAATTACGTAAATATTGGATAGATATGGTATTTATACAATTTGTACATAATTATATTATTATTTATCTTTATAAAACAACTAATATGTACTATAATATTATGAATATCATATTTAAACAATATTTTAATTTTTAGAATGGCTATTATTTACCAACTACAGAAGATGGTATTATGTATTACGAAGTCAAATTTCATTCATCTGAAGCTAATAGTTTCATATATCCTAGTGTATGTGTAATGAAAGGACCTATTCAATATATCCCTTGTAAAGAGGCAAATAACATAATTTCACAATTTATTAATGACTTATATAATACATTAAACAAAGTATGTGATAAACAGTTATATATACACAATAATAACAGAGAAATAGATCATCAATTTAAATCATCAGGCGAGGTGTTTACAATTAAATAAGTCGATTTTACAGAACTATATTACTTAAGTAATTTTATATGTTCTTATGATTATTTAACAGAATATAAGTAATGTGAATATTCAAAACCATAATTACTTACTATTAATAAGGAACAAAGAATTAATTGGTAATAATGTTATCAATAATATGATTGATAATATGGACAATATAATTGATAAAGATTTTAACCAACAATTACAGCCTACAACTGCATATGGATATAATACTCCAATTAACTTCAGTAAATTTGAATATCTTGTATTAAAACCACTTACCGTCTTATCTAAAATTCATGTTATTAATTTATATTACTACTTTAGGCAAATCTAGTAAAACTACGACTTCATTAAATGTTAAAGAATCCAATAATAGAGAAAATTATGTTTATAATTTAGAAACATGTAAACAAGTTATGAAATTTAAAAGAAATAAACAAATAAGTCAACCCTTTTTGAATACTTCTCTGACAATAAAAAATGAAACTCAAAATGACGAAAATGAAGTACAAATAGTAGATGAAAATACCTCTGCATTTTTTAAAGAAATAAACTTATTGTTAGATAAGAAGATGCTTTACAAAGTAACTACATTTTTGTTATTTTCATTATTTTATTATTTTATTATTTATTATTTTTGTATTATAATTATGATCAATTACTACTCATCCATTTCAACAGTTTTAAATAAGAAAAGAAATTTAATGTGAAATATGTTCTATTTAAACAGTCTCAAATGAAAAATAATACATTTGCTAATGCAACATTAAAACAAAAGCTATCAAATGCAATGTGTACTACTAAATTTGTGAGTATACATTGAAAATTTTATATAATAGACATGTTTACAAAATAATAATCGAAATTTTTAATTTATAGGGAAGAACTATTGATATAGAAACATTAGCAAAAGATAATAAATTAGGTGAAGTACCAAATGTTATTTTAAGTAATTGGTTGTATAAACACCTAATTCCACATAACAGACAAGCAAAAAAGGCTGACCTTATTGAAAAAGTATTAGCACAAATAAGAAATACGAAAAAATATGTATAATTTATAACAAACAATATAAATTTTTTTCGTGTAAAAAGGTTTAATTTAATAATAACAACATTTTCTTTTGACTTAATACCACTGTAAATGGTTTTTATTCATACATTAATAAATAAACATAAAAACTACTTTCTTCCCACAAATGTTAAGATTAAATTACATCTACATTATTCTGTAATTAGTTGGCAAAAAGAGATCTGTTACACTTAATGATGGAAATATTAGTCCATTTAATTAATTTACAAAAGGAACACAATCAATAATTAAATTCATATTAAATAAGCATTTTCGGTCAATATGTTACCAAACTTATCTGCCTTTTTTTGGCTTTACATAATATAATATAATTGAATACAATAATTAGTTCAATTAAAATGAAAGCATTTATTTTATGGAATTTTAAGAGAATTTTTTAAAGAATAAATTTTTTTTTCATTTTTTTTTTTTTTTTCAATGTAGAAAATTGTATATTAAACTTAAATCAAAATTTACACAGATAAAAGATAAAAAGAGAACGAAGATTCAGTACAAAGATTCATAGTTTTGGTCATTAATTCAATAATTAATATTAATGATAAATATTTATAAAGAATTTTTATAAAAACATTTATAAAGAATATTTATCATGATTATTAATTATTGTGTGTGTGTGTTTGTGTTAATATAATGAATTTTATATAGATACATATATCATTGGAAATACTAAACACTTTTTTATGTTAGTGGCAAATAATCGAAACTGTATAAATTGTTTAAATATCCTTAAATTAATATTATTACACTAATTTACTCGACATACGTTTCGCTTATATATCTAATGTTATAAATTTCAATTTAAGTAATACTCACCATCGTCAGGAAATTTACCATGTGGGACGCAATCAGAGTTTAGATTATAAGTTGTCAGAGTTACAATTTTGACATTACTTTTCCATTCAAAATTATATCACTTGAATGGAAATGATGTGCACTACATATTGTCTTAGGTACCTCATTCCTCAATCAATTTATATATACAAAAGTTCAGCACATAATGCTATTCCAACTAGATTTTAATATTAATACATGCTTAAGCGCTTGAGGCACAAAAGCTGTTTGTATGTGTGTTCGCTCATTTATTATTTTATATAAAATTAGTATATCTTGTAACTTAAAAGGTGTTTGATAAATGGCGATGATGAGAAGACGAAACATAATAAAATTATATAATTATAATCTGAAGTAATAGCTAAAAATAATGATATTCATACATTATTTTTTTTAATTTTATCATCTTAAATTATAAATTCAGTAGAATAATTACTTATGTAAAATATTAATAATAGTAGATGTTAAAGCATATAGCTGTTCTTCCAGTAATTAAATATATTTAACATATCATCTAAAATGCACATGCATATTTGTCTCTTCTTCATTACAATATTCATAACATAAAATGTTGACATCTTTTTAGCACCCCTTTTTTTTGAGAAGAGACCTCGAAAGATTTCATATTATTACTATTAGAAGTCATAATAATATAAAATCTTACCATTAGTTGTATATAAATTAATTATATATCATTATAACATAAACTCAATAATTTTAATATCTTGTAGGCACGTATAATCATTGTTGTGATTATAATCTGATTATTTATTATTATTTCAAAATAGGTCCAGCCGTATCAAGCTACACGGACGGCATGAGAAGAAATTGAGGACCAGTATAATATACACGTTGAATATATTATTATCAGAGCGTGTTAATACAGAATGATTACTATGTTAATAACAAAAAGAATATCTCTCTGGCTTGTTCCTGACGATAGCGCGAAAGGAAGAAAGGGGACGGTGATGTCAGGTTGGCTCGGTTTATGGGTACAAATAAATTTAACTTTTATCTATCATTGAACTATAAAGAAGGATAAACAATTTTACAATTTACCATAATATTTCTTATACATTTTTCTACTATTCAATATATTTTAAGCAAACTGTATTGGATATATTTAAGAAAAATGGTAGATCTAACAAATCTGCCTATTTTTCACTTAAATAATGTAAAAATTAAAAAAGAAGATATTCATTTCATATATAATTGAAAATATAATAATTTAATAGAATATAAAAAATGAAATAAAAGGAAAATAAAACAATAAATAAATAAATAAATAAATAAATGATTGATTTGTACACTTTATTCATTAATATAAAAGATAGTAAAATGTTGAGAAAATAAAATAGAAAATATAACAAAAATAATGTCAACATACTGCTGACGAATATATGAATACGACAATTCATATTCATATATAAAAAATATAATAATGAATGGACAATAGATTACTGCCATATGTCTGGAAGTAATCATATTCATTTAAAATTGATAAGAATATGACCATAAAGTAATGGTACCTGATTAATAATATACAATTTTAATAGAAATATATACTTGAAATATCATTAATATTACTCAGTTATTCAAAACGTTAAAACGATGATAATAATCACAATGACAGAATTAGAAACATAGTAGCAATTATATCAATAGTAGCGATATCAATAATGGTAGTAATAACAATAACAATAATAAAATAGCAGTAATAATAATAATAATAGTAGTAGCTGCAGTGATAATAATTAAAATGACGATTATTAGTTAATAGCAATAGCTATAATAACAAATCTGACTTAAAATCTTGTATTATAGTTTCGCACATGCACACGTTTGCAGAATGTTCCATTACATGAAAAAATAGATACATGTATTCCACACATATTCAATGATTATTATTCTTATTCTAATTATGCATTTTTTATACTAATCATTTTACTAATAGCCATACGTAATCTAGATTACGTAAACAGGATTAAAAAAAAAAAAACGATCGTAAATACTATAGTATTTTATCAAGTTTGTAAATATTTTATACATTTATAATTGTAATTGAACATTCTGCATTAAAAAATTTCCAATACTGTTGCTAAATCGTAAAGGAATTAGAACACACGATCTATTTTTGTACAAATAAACAATTGTACAATAAAACAAAAATAAAATGGTGTAATAAATAATATTTGCAATAATCCAATTTTTTTCCAAGTCTTACACACGCCGCAGCATACATATACATACCTTATTTCTCTTTCTCTCTCTCTTTTTTATCATTTTACAGGACAATAGTAGATCAAAAAACAATATAGTTACTTTTTTAAGTTTAACAAGTAACACACGATTTGACAAGAATTTACTCATAAAAAACTGCAACTGTATAATATAAAAATTTTTAAAGAAAGAGAGGGAGAGTATATGTGGAATATATATTATTTAGTAATGTCATGCATAAGAATACTGCTATGTATATAACTGGATGGCGCATTAAAATTTGTGATTTAAAAATTGAATTAAAATGATGTGCAATTCATTATTCAAGTAATATCTAAGCAAAAAAATTACACAATAGAATAATTATATTGATCTTACTATTAGATAAAAAAAAAACATCAATAACAATTAGGTAAAGTAAATGTGTAAATGGATTCTCTACATTCACTTTACTTTTGCCTTATCCCTCAGTGTTATTCCTGTTTTATTTTTCTTCGTATATACATATCTAGTACTTTGTGTTCTACTTTGATTATGGACGCTACTGTATGGCGTGTTTATTAACACTGCTGTTTCTATGATATGCAATGCTATCATCTTTGCGTCTGAAATATTATATGTTGCATAATGCAAGTTTATCAATAAAGTAGAAATTGATGCAACCATGTGTAGTATAAAGTAATTTATACATTCACTTTTCTTATTGATACGACTTATGAATCCACAAAGGATGCAAAAATTATGACTTTGACGACCCACGGGTGACAGAACTCATTATGAACATAAAATTTCATTTAAAAAAAAAAAAAAAGAAAGAAAGAAAAAATTAGATATATATATATATAAATATTATTGTTATTAAAAATGAATAAAATCAATGCACAGCATGACGTCTGATATTTACAAATAAGTTTCTCTGAAAAATATCTTGGGCATAGATCAGAAAATTTATAAGGCTCCACGCATCTTGTGGACCAGTCACAGCAAGATTAAAAATTCTCAGCTTATTACAATTGATGTTCCTTCTATTCCTTGTTAGAGTTTATTACTAAAAATAGAGATAATGTAAGGCAAAACTCTGATAAATTTTAGACAAAAAGAGCATCGTAAAAATTGTCAATAAGTCCATCATTCCATGTCTCAATGCATTTAAAACTCATTTTCTCATAATGAGGACGGCGTCACCAGTTTCATTAATAATTCATCCCTGCCCACGGTCGTCTGTGTAAAAATACTTGTATGACATGGAACAAGAATGTTTTTAAGAATATAATAATAAATAATATAGGTAAGTAATTCATATACGAATATACTTTGATAAATAGATTCATGAACAGTAATTTGATGTCAATTTTTCACTAAAAACTTTACAAAAGTCTTCCGTTTTTACTATTCAGGAAAACTTCTAAATAAATAGTAAAAACTTCAGAGTTGTTCAGAATTCCATATTTTCTCAAAATATCTTGCTCCACATCTTCATCATTTTCTAGAAGAAATCTCTGCCTAAATATGGACGGTTTGTTTGTTGTAATAATCGCGCTCTACCTCGTCCATTAGCACCAGTAGCATGTCTTCTGGTATTTCGCAATTCTCTATCAACTTCGAATTCTTCAAGCTTCATCGTGATACGAAGCTTTTGTTGTACTGCGAGGCGTAAAAGTTGATTCAAGGTCTTCCTCTCATCCTCTGCTATAGACAGCTGATTTTGCAGTTCATCCACTTGGGTAACATATTCTTCACAACGTGCAACGAACATTACACGTAAACCTGAGAAGTATTGTTAGCAGGATTTAACACGAGATAGGTGAGTAGAAGATTAGAAAGGCAAGAAAGAAATATATCAAAAAATAATAGAAATGTAACATGTAACAATGTCCAACCAAACAAAACATAAGTAGTTATATCTCACTTTGTTATATAACATTACTAATATAAAGAAAAAGCAAAAGAAGAACATAGTAATAAATATAGTAAGTGTGTGAATGTACTATTGTTTTATGAGAAGTTAACAAAATTTCTTGTACTTAAAATAGAATTTAATTAATATATTCAAAAAAATAAATAAATAAATGGAGAGAAAGCATACCTTTTTTTAATTAGTAGATCTCATAATTAAAATTACATTGATTCACCCTTTTATTTACTAAAATTGCAAATCTGATAACATGCAAGTAAAGCAGTTGCAAAGTCTATTGTTGCACAACTTAATATGAATATGAATGTATACATTAATTCTGATATTCAACATGTTTATGATTAATACATTAATAGGTGCATGTTAGTAAAAAAAAAAATGAAGAAAATGTTATATTACTAAATTTGATTGGAAAATGCACTGAATTTTTAAATAAAAATAATTAAATAATAATTATCTACTGTATAATTCCCTTTTTTATGAAAGGTCTTGTCTAGTATAGAATACGTCAAACTAATCACAATATTCAGCCAAACTAAATCATATAATTAATATTATTTTCATTGAAAAAAAACTTACTTGAAAATGTAGCTGCACTTTCTTTTAACATTCTAAGTTCATTTCGTAGTTTCATCATTGTTTCATTAACAATAATTTTCTCATTTTCATATTTATTCTTCAAATTTGATAATGCTACTTCAGCTGTGTTTTTATTTGACCTTAGCACTATTCTTAGACTTGTTACTTGTTCACGTTTAGCAGACAACATTGCCTTTAAACTTATAATCTGTTCTTGCAGATCTGCCACTTCGACCTTATTTTCATTTACAGATGCTATACAAATAAATAAATTAAATCCATATACAAAAATATTAATAAGTATTAGTTTTGATCTATGTATATACATATAATTATTCTAACTTACCTTCACAAACATTATAAACTTTTGATTGCACTCCCTTCACCTTAGATAATTCTATTGTATGTTCCACTGCACTTTTCAGATGTTTTATTTGATCCATAGCAGTTTCTATATGCTTAGCAATTTCTTTTGCTTTGCTAAGACTTTCTAGATCCTTAATTTTAATATCTGTTTCGAACAAAGTTCTACACCATTCAATTTTACTATTTCTTTCTTCTTCTTTTTCAGGAAAACTTTGTTCATGGTCGAGGACAACACGTGAAGGCATTTCTCCATTAACAGCACACACATGATAATAAAGCTGCACCAATTCATCAGAAATATTTTGTAAATCATTTTGTGCTGAATCAAGAAAACCTCCAGCTTCTATAGCAAGTTTGGAGAGGGTACAAACATCAGATTCGAGTTGCATACTTCTTTGTTCAGTATCTAAAAGCTGAAAGAAAAAACCACACTTTAGTAATAATGATTTAAGGTCTAACAACCCTTAATAATTATTATGCATTGCAAATTTGCTGAATATGTAAAGAAAGAATGAATTCAAGTCAATTTGGAAAGTCAGTTCTAGGATCACATTTGTAACAATCATGTAATCAGCAGCCTAGAACATAATATATTCCGAAAAATGCACGTTAAAATATATAGTTCATATTTGAGCATCGTGCAAACAGGCTTTATGAGTCTGGCTCATGCCGCGTTAGCCGTATATAAAATACATAAGAAGATGTAATCGTTCTATATTTTATTTTGAAGCACATTCTTGTCAAAGCCACGGTGCATAGCCATTAAGATCCGTAGGTTTTTTCTATGGACGCTTAATTATAATATATGTGTATACACAAATTCTGATACATGGAGTCACATATGAAGGAGTAATATTTCCAATATAAATACGAATTTCATAAATGATTCCATACATCATGAAAGTGTATAAAATTGAACAGTAACTTTGGTATCATATACAGTTAAGATTCAATAAATATGAAGAAGCAATACACGATAGGCTGTTAGAACACTGAAAAGTAGAATGTATGGATAATTAGAAGAGCCAAAGACAAGTTGTTATTAAATAATTGGTAAATACGTCAAGACGAGCACACTTTCCAACCTTTTCTCGAAGCATCTTCTCTGATTCTGGGATCTGAAATGCCATAATTTCTATTCAAGGTTAAAATTTTTTTCAATGATAACGTCGAGTGATACTTTATATTCTTGCCTTTATAAAAATAGAGCTTTTCGTTTTAGAGAAAAAACATTAAACCATTATATATCAGCAATTTGCCTTCAACCATATAAATAATATAATTTGTTTCATTGAAAATATCAACACATTTTAGTAGAGAACAATATAATAACATAATATACGAGAATATATACCTTATTTCTCAGATTTGTTAATTCCGTTCTTAATTGCTGTGTTGCATCAGATACTGTCAAACAAATCTCTAATTCCGTTAAATCTTTCTGCAGCTGATCTACTTCACGGGCAGACATTGTACTCCATTGATGGTATTGCATAATAGTCTAAAATATTAATTTATATGCAATTACATAAATGATTTCAACATTTTTACTGTATATAATATTATTAAAATATACCTGATTCAATTTTTCCATTGTAATTTCTTCATTTTCCTTTCCAGGTAATTTGGAATGAAGATGTTGCAATGATTGCACATGTGCTGTTAATTGCATAATTCGTGCAATAAATGTTTGTAACTCTCCTTGGCTTTTTTCAACTGCATATTGAGATTCCCTTAAATTCTGAGCTAAATGAACTTTTTCAGATTGAGTAAGCTCTAATTGTTTTTCTAACTTTTTCAATTCATTCAAATGAATTTCAGAGAACAAGTCTACTTGTTTATCTATTGCAGAAGTTCCTGGTTCTTGAGTTTTCAAATCTGCTTCAATTTTACGTAATGCAGGGGGATCATCTTCACCATCACTACATATTATTTGATCTTCAGTAATTCCCCTAATAGAAAGAGCAAGATTACTGAGATTATAAATGGATTCACTATTAATCCGTTGATCCAATTCCTTCTTAAGTGCATATTTAGCTTCACGTTCAGCTTGTAAGGATTCTAATGCCTCTTCCATTTGTTTTTCAACAATCCTTTTTAAATTAGTTAATTCTTCTACTTGACTATTTAAGAGTTCTACTTCCTCTGTTAATCTTCTAATTTCATGTTTGGCACCTTCAAATTCTACTTGACTGGACCGTAAACCAGATACTTGTTTTTGTAACGAGATATTTTCATCTTCTAATTCTGAATAATCTTGAAGTAATCTAGTTTCACGAAATCTATATTCACGTAATTCGGTTCTTAATGTTTTTCTTTCTGTTTCTGCTTGTAGATGATCTTTACCTATTTCCTCTCTTTCCTGAAGTGCATGATCAAGCTCAGCTTGTACTCGTTCTAATTCATGACGTAACTGCAGAAAAAATAGCAAAATTTAATTGTGTTATATCACACTTTCCCCTAGAATATTGAAGACATAATATTATACTTGTCATATACAAAATATATTATAATGTTATTTACAAAATATATGAAATGTCTTGTCTTTATTAATTAAGTTTGATAAACATATAGGAAATCTACAAAAAGAATGGTTGCTATTAAAATTATTTTAATTTAAATTACCTGCTTTGTTTCATTTTCCAGTTCTAATATTTGTATTTGTAAAGACGTTTCTCTTGCTGCACTTTCACTTAAAAGACTCTCCTCTTGTTCAATACCACTTTTTGTAGTCAATATAGTAGTTGTTTGAACTTTAGTTAAGGCCTGCAAACATGAAATTTATTATTTTAAGTACTTAAATATTTAACATTTTAAATATTTTATATAATATTTGAAATATCTGATAAACATGTAGAAATATAAAAAGCTAGGACTACATCGTTTAGATTATATTAAAAAAAAATAGATACATTTATCATACAAGATGATATAAGCTATATAACTAGAAGCTATAAATTGTGATATGTTGAGAAACATATACCACATTGTATACATGAAAATTTATTAAAATTGACATTTTTGTTTTAATGTAAGTCTATCTTTTATCTATAAAAAAAAAATGTGTCTAAAGAATAATTTCATAAATATAAATTAAGTAAATGTCAACTAAAATAAATAGCATTTTGAACATGATCGTATAATCGATATATTAATACACATATTAGTATTTCTATAAAATCAACTCAGCACCAATTGTGCTATTAAAAGAGTGTATTAACCTCTTGTGCGATCTCTAACTCATGCTTCGTGTTTTCATAGAGGGCCTCAAGATCATTGCACTTTTGTTGTAGAGCCGATTTTTCTTCGAGTAATGCAAGACCATATTGAGCGGATTGTATCTTCTCCGTGGAAGCTAAATCTAATTCTCTTGAGAGTCTTTCAATCTCCGCCCTAAGATCCTCTACTGTAATGCTTTCAACTGTAGCCATTACGGTATGTCCTGACAAGGATCTCTTTGCCTCTTAATTTGTATACCTATGCGTCGTTACCGTGTATAAATCGAAATACCGGCTGCTACGATGAAAGATGACACATTCGCAAACATTATTTGCGAATTTATTGTTGAATATCTTTATTACATGTAAGCACACCGTGCATTCATATACTTGAGGCTAGTAGTAGTTTTGACATAGACGAGATTGAAGTACAGGGAAACGAAGAAGATCGAATAAACCGGATGCATGTTCTAATACACGTTCCACGTTTCTCCTTCCGCCGTGTTCCACTACTATGTTGCACAAAACATATTTACGTAATCAGAAAGAGAATGAGAGAGATGACAAATCCCCCATTCTTGCTACCATAAATGCAATAACGCCGCCTACATGCGTTTTATATAACACCTAATTACTGAAAACGCTCACGTGAAAGTATAAGTCGGTAAGGTAGAATTGTAAGTATGGAATTCTATTTTATAGTACACCCCATAGTTACGTTACAAATATATAAATAATCTTAACTATTTTTATATCATAGAAAGGTTTTTATATGTATATATTTTGTATATACGACTTATAAAATACATAAGCGTTTATTGATATTCAAAACACAAGCACAATGCTAACTAAAAAATATGATTTACAATTATTAGATGATTCAATCATAATATTGTACAATATATTTTATATTAATATATAATACGTTAATTGTTTATAATAATTTATTAAGTTAAAATTGTTAAATTAATACTTGTAGATAGATTAATATTTCTTTCTTCATGTTTTTTTCTAAATCAATTATATATTAGTCACCTAATTAAACAAAAAAGATAATATCATTCATATGTGATACATACACGCAATGAATAACGATTATGCTTCTCAAATATTATCTATCAATGAATCCATATCTACATCTAATATATCTGAAGATAAAATCATTTCTTCAAAAGTATTATTATCTATAGCAGAATTATTTTTAGCTACATCCAATGACTGTCCTTGGTAATTCACATCTACAGGTTCTTCGGATCTACAAAAAAATATAAAATTTGTTATATTTAAATTTAAATAAATAAAAATTTAAACTATTACATTTTATTCTTTAACATAATTCTTACGTTTGTATATTATCTGTAGTGTTATCAGGGAAGTCGAACAATTTTTTGATCTTTTCAATAGGAGCTCTCGATCTTTCTATTATTTTTGGACAAGATGTTAACAAATTTGTTACTTCAATATCAATAGATGGCAATGGTTTCTCTGGATTTAATGCACGATATGATAGCATATTAAATGTATTTTGTTTCATGGGATTTGGAACACATCCAGGCATAAATTCTTTTTTCTTATTTTTCATGGAAGAATCACTGTTAATTATTTATAACTATTATGTAAAAATAATTTAAATAGGCAAATAAAAAAATTATTAATAAAATTTACAAGATGTTTTTCAAAAATGTGACCTACTTTGTATCAATTAGCATAAAAGCATCTAATAAATTATCTACGACTTCATTTTGTTCTTTTGATAACTTTTTAACAAAAGATTTTAAAGGTCTGAATTCTATTATTCTTATATCTTCCGCAAACGGTAGTATAATCTCTATAAAACACTAGAATAAGATAAAATATAAATATAAGAATTTAAAATTAGAATACAATGAATAATATTGCGAAGTACGATAAACAATAATATTTTATCTTACCCAGGGTTCATTTGGAATATTAATACGTGGAAATAGTGCTACTATATTTGGATTGGAGTTCTCTCTATATACTTTTCTAACAATAGCTACAACATCTTCACTATCCATAGCTTGCATTAAACTATAAAATAGCGGTGCTACAGTCTAGAATATAGAAATTTTGACATAATTAAACGAAACTATTACATACAATTTTATTCATTAGAATAAAAATTAGCTGATGTTTTATATTATAATTTGGTCACAATATTTCTCATTTAAATGATGTATATACAATACCTCATTAGCAGGTAAAACTATGTGGTTACTGGTACTGCTGGACCAATATTGAATGCCAACATGATTTTTCTTTGTAAAATACAAAAATTTATAACTTTTAGGGCCACTTTTATACAGCATAGCTTCTTCATCTTCCTCTATTATATAAATTAAATATTTTCATTAAGAAAGATGATAACACAAATTTCTAATGTATAAATTAAATACAACAAATTATTTACTTGAAAATGGTATAAAAACACCACCATATGCATAACCATGTATTGTATGTTTCGAATTATGAGTCTCCCTATGTCTACTTTGGTGTTCTTTAACGCGTTCCACTTTTACAGGTTTATTAGGCTCTATCGTTTTACTTCGCGAAGTTTTATTAGTTATCAATTCCCATGATGAAAATCTTGATTCCTTTGTTACCTACAATAGAGTTATCAGAAAAATTGTAAATAGTTACCATTAAACTTTAATAACCGTAGTACTTATTAAGTAAATTAAAATTTCTTATAACAAATTTTCTAATCTATAATTATTATTATTATTGTATAAATTACCTTGACATATGATTTAATTGGTATTTTTACATCAAGTAATTCTAATGTGCAATTCCATGGTAAAAGGTTAGACTGTGTTTTTCTAATGATGCTTACATCATCAAGTGCTTCATCAATTATCTTGTATATCCCATCAGTCTGCATAATATAATTCCATAATATAAATATTACATGAAACATTAACATTAAAAAATCGAAAGTACAAGGAATATAAGTAATCTTGTAACTCTCTTATGTATATAAATATTCATAATAAAATATAATACTTGTTTACAAATATCGAGAATGAGATTTTCACTGGACGTAATGGTGTTTTGAGGTTTATTAAGTAATGGTTCTAAGCCACTGGAAAAATATAGAAAATGATATGTAGTATACTGAATACAAAAATACATAACAATAAATAATAAATGCTAATACTATACATAGCTAGTAGTGTAATATTGTTGCTTTTTAATGCTGATATTATATCACTTATGTCAATATCAGTTATGTCTGATACTTCCTTAAAATCAGAAAATAAAACTATTGTTTTGATAGTATTACATCTGCAAAAGAAAAAAAAACAAAAATATATTGTATTTTTTGAATATATTATTACTTTATACATATCTATATGTAATCATACTTACACACATTCACGCTTAACATAATCAATGGCAACACAAAGAGCTTTTACCCAGTTCGATATATGGTCTGTAAGTTTCAGATTTAAAACAAACCTTATTATGTTCCAATTTGGTACTTGCATACTATGAACTTCTTGAATATTTTTGAAGTCAAGTTTATTAAATGAGGCAGTTGAACCAGATAATATCAAACCAATTTCATCTTTTGATCGATAAAATATCTGTAGATGTAATTTTTATTATTTAAATTGCAAATCACAATATAACAATAATATCTAATTATTACTTTTATATACCTTTCTTTCCACTAAACGCCGAGTAATAACTTTTGCTTTGTCCAATAGAAAAGAATTAGATAGAGAATCCTTTGATGATATACCCACATCAATTACAAATATCAGTGATTCCTAATACAATATTTTGTGTTTGTATTATATATTGGTTATAATATGTTTTTAATGTTATAATAATAACATCGAATTCAACATAACATCACATGATATATTTAACCAAATAAATATACTAATAATAAATTATAAAAATTAACCTTTTTGTTAGCCATTTTGGATCTTTTTTTATCAATTTTGTTTAATCCAAATTAATTTTCATCCAGGAAAAATTTCTCTAATAACTAGATATTTAAAATAAAGTATTTTTTGAAATATATTTAAAATTATAATTTTCATTCAAATGCGAATTATTATATATACATAAATTCAAAGATCGGTCAATATTATTCAACTCTATGAATGGTATTCTTATTCATTCAAGGGAAATAATTGAAGCACTACATAGTAGTAATTGGTGGAAGTATTATTATTTTTAAACTAACGTATGATAACGATATAACAATAACAATGTAAATGTGTTAGTGTCATAAAATGTTGGGTTGAGAGTCTACTGTAATACGTCGATAATGTGTGAACTTGAATTGCGTTGTAATAGGTAAATTATTTTCGTTATATTTAAAACTTGGGGTTTGTTACATTTACTTGACTATAGTAGTTCGAAGCGAAATCTTTGATAAGATTTCTATTTAATTCAAAGATTTTTGTTTTCGATAGTTTCTAAATAAAAAATTATTTCCAATTCAAAAACAAAAAAAACGATAGTTTGTAAATGTCTATTTCAATAATAATAAATTACTTCAGTAACAAAAGTTCATAAGTCCATATTCTAAATTATACCAATCTTTTAATTAATTTTATGAAGAATTAATATTAATAGTACAATATGAATATTTTAACAAAGGATGATGAATTCGTTCCACAACATTTTGTATTTTGTAATTTTTATGGTGAAGATACATGTTTTTGTTGGAACGATGATAAATTTGTTATGTTTCCATATATACAAGAAAAATGTACATCTTTGCTGCCGGTTTTGATTGCACCGGGACAAATAAAAGTCATACAATGCTTTTCTAATAGAGTTTTCTTTACATGTTTGCCATATGGTGTATATAAACTTTCAAGAGAAGGAAGATTCAGTGTATTAAGCAAAAGTGCTATAAGTGTTGGTTCCATATTTTTTGAGATACTTAAGACAGATGATGATTGCTTATATTTAGAAAATAAACAGAACAAATCGAGTAAAATATTACTTCATCTGCCACCTATGTCAAAACAGCTAGAAGAATTATGTACTTTTCCTTTGAATATGGAAAATTCAGAAAATGAATTTAGAAACATATTACTGGATGAAATTGATACGGTAGATAATTTATGTTTGATTGGTAATGGTAAAAAATTATTCGCTTTAACAAAAGAAGTAATTCATTTAATTTATAGTTGTGATAATAAAATAATAAACATTGTACCTATATGGAATGATAAAAAGATTAATGGATTAGTACTTATAACAAATACAGATGCAATTATCATTATGCATTCAAAAGATAATATATTGCGCTATAACAAACTTTATCTAGGTGTAGATGTTAAAACCCTTTGCGCAGGAATTAATTACCAGTATAGCGATAAAATATGGATTGTTTATTCTGATGGATCCAAATTGTATTATATGATAATGACACTTTCTACCGAAATATATAAGAAAGTAAAAACGGAAGAAAAAAATTTTATCTGCATGCAATGTTATGAAAAAGATAAATTTGTAGGCCTAACTGAAACAAAAGAACTCTATGAATTATCCATTAATGTAATAGAAAATTGTGTAAATGAAGAAATTTCCAAAGATGATTTTATAAATCTTCATAGAGATATGTTAAAAAATACAGATTTAATTGTTGAACAAATCTACGAAAAAGCAAAAGAATTAGAATTGTGGAATAAAATACTTCTTACTGAAGAAGATAAACTTTATAGAATAAATCTTTATGCCTGCAGGAAGAAAATACAAATGTATCCTAAAATGACAGTATATAGAATAGCAAAACAATTATTTCTTAATATAGATTTTCAAGAAAATTTACCAAAAAATGTTTATATTGTTTGTTTCTTAGTATCCAATTATGAAACAATTTTCTCTATCAAAGAAATAGCAAATAATGAAACTTCAATCGATTTACCTATAGCAACAAGAAAATTATTTAATTCTTTGCAAATCAGAATGGATTTAGTAACAATCATAAACGTAGAGCAACCATGGTTTCTTATAAGGGATTTTGTAACAGATCCAGTTATAGAGAAGAAAAAGAAACTAAAAGAAAAACAGGTCAAGAGAGACAAAACAAATTTTATAAATGCTAAAATAAATCTTATAAGGAATTTAATGTTAACAGAAAACTTAACTATGAAGAAATTATCAGAAATCAAAAAGAAGATAAGAAAAGAAATATGTGACTTTTAATTAAAAAATGTAAGTAAATAATTTCATAACATAAAATGTGTTATGTTATTACTATCACAATTTTTTAAAAAAGTTTATAAAATCGTTTATGTAATTAAAGTACAGCATCATTTATCTATAAGAGCACAAGTAAACTTATTAATAAATATAGTAAAAAAGTTTAAATTTTTTCAGAATTGGGCATTTCCGTTATACTTCCAATACTGCAACTGGAACTCTTCGGTTGTTTCACTGAATGTCTAAAACTATTATGTATTCTGGAACCACCAAGTCGATCTTGAAGTATATTTAATGATTTGACACTTTTTTTCGAACCATTAGCACTACGATCTTCTTGTTCATCAATTTTATTGGAACGACGGTGCAGAATTTTGATAACACAGACTCTAAAGTTTTCTGAGAACATACCATAAAGAATAGGATTGACCACTGTATTTAATTGAGCTGTAATAAGTGCCCAAATGAAATGATGCGATCTCATGAAAAAATCAGTTTGTTTAGATGGTCTCTGAGCATCAATGAAAAGCAACAAAGCGATGATAGTTATAGGCAACCACATAACTAAAACGGCGACTACGTTTAATAATAAAATCCGCATGACACGTATATGCTTGTGAAGACGGACTTCTTCATGTTGCGACATACTACCGGTTCTACCAGTACGTTCTACAACCGATGATGTAGATAATTTTCTTCCAACCCATGGTATTAATGACCCTACCACCGATAGTTCCGAATCTCTTCTATTTCCTTTACCATTGGTCAATTCCTACAAAATATAAAATTTATTAAATTAAATTAAAAAGATTTAGCAATTTGTTAAGACTTAACATACCTACCTGAGCTACACAAGGTACAGCCCATCTATCTCGAGTATTAAGAATCTTTTTAAATATCTGTTGATAGTGATATACCAAAAGACCCATTGGTAAAAGACAAGTAAACGTGAGTGTTACTATGGTAAAAATAAGTGATATTTTCACCACTGATTTTTGTGGAAAGACAAGAGTACATATTGTAACACCACCAGAAACTGCCTGTAACAATTAAACGAAAATACAATTTCAATATAGTTTTAATGCGAGTATAATAATTGGACAATAATACGATAATATAATTAGACAGTATTTACCCGTGGCTTAAACCAAATTGCAACAGGAAGAAAGACAAAAAAAGCGATGATCCATGTTGTTAAACAAATAAAGAGCACTCTCTGATTAGTTAGGATGCTTCTATACGGTGCTACTGCTAAACATTTGTGTCTGTCTATTGATATAACTGTAAGCGTCCATAAAAGTACGAAGCCACATACGTACTGAAATAAAAAAAAAAAAAAGCAAAGATTGATATTAGATCAATTTTAATTATCGATATTATCAGCTTTAGTTTCGTGTTGTTAAATATCGTATAGCGAAATTGGTTTTAGAAATAGGAACATTGCTTTCGTTATACACACATTAGCGGCAACGAATGAGTATTTATAGTCACCCTTCCCGAACAGGTGTGACCTTGATCCATAAGGGTGAGAGGTGTATTGTGTCACAGCAATACACCTCTCGTCTGCCGACTAAAAATATACTTCTACGTATAATTTCTGTCAATTTCA
This sequence comes from Dolichovespula sylvestris, assembly GCA_918808275.2. Lineage (NCBI taxonomy): Eukaryota > Metazoa > Arthropoda > Insecta > Hymenoptera > Vespidae > Dolichovespula > Dolichovespula sylvestris. The sequence goes on along the minus strand of OU964964.1, from coordinate 3,982,735 downwards.
ACTTATATAAAAAAATTACACGTTATACTTCCATTATTATTATTTTAATTCTTATTACAACATCGAACGTGTTGTATTCCGATCGTTAAAAAAATAAAAAATTTGTATACATAAAAAATGTTATGTTCAAGAGAACTAACATTTTTATATTTAGATAATTATAAGATTATATAATTAAATCTAACAAATGATTAAAATTTTGATAATTTAGATAATTAAACTATTAAATGAAAAGAACGGGAGAGAGTAATTTTCTAAACGAAAGAAAAAAAAATATAACGATTTTTGATATATTCTTCTTAAAAATGTGATATATAATAATAAAAAAAAAAAAAAAGAACAAATAAAATCACGTTTTACTTTTCACAGGAGCATTGACTCTTATGATTCTTATCGTTGTAGTCACGATGAGAGATTTGTAAGCAATGATAATAGCAGATAGGGAGAGAAAAAAGGGGTATTACCTCGGAATATGGTAATAATGCGCAAACAACGTCACCGAGTTCCCAAGATTGCGTCAATCTGGTGTAAGCAACCACTGGGATACCAAGAGCAAACAATAGATCCGCTGCAGCCAAGTTCACCAGGCACAAGTTCGTGGGCGTTCTAATCTCTTTGTACCTGAGCACACAAACGGCCATTCCAACATTGACAATGATCGCTGCGATGAAAGTAATTAGAAGTACCGTCACCTGAAGAAAGAATTAAGAACCCTCTTTTTCTTTTTTATAGTTTTCCTATTTACTAGGTCGATATGGTCGAACAATTCAAATGAATTTTTAGTAATATTTATTTTTTTTTTTTTATATATATATTTTTATCCTATATCGTACCTCTACAACAGCTGCTTCGTCCCTTTCACCGAACTGACTATAATAAGAAAAATGATATTTGCTGCCATATTCGTTCTTCCCCCATCGATAAGACGAATTCATGTTTGTCTTCTTTTTTCCTTCTTTCTCTCTCTCTCTCTCTCTCTCTCTCTCACTCGTCAAATCTTCTTGATATCTACTACATCTGTCATTCTTTTTGCAGAACGATCCACCTTCATAATTTACGAACGATTTCTTCCATCTATACTGCGATAAATAAGGAATATAAGTAAGAAAATAAAAAGAGAAATATATTTGTCACTAATTAACAATTCATCAAGTTAATCGGCTAGGTTCATTTTCGAAACTTATCAATATGCAAGCTTGCAAGAAGAGGGTTCTCGATGAAAGACTTTTTTTATTGACCTTCAAGATATTTTTAAAAGTAATTACTCTTAAAACCATGAGATGAAAGCTCGACCTTCGAACTAATGTCTACAATAGAGAAAAAGAAGACAAGATGACTACCAGGGTCACGATTTATCTTTGAAGAAGCTATACCAAGAGACCACGTCCTTCCAATTTACTATGCTTTCGTTCTAAGCTTATTAAGTTATTATTAGATACTAACATGCGACAATATCTACGTATGCTTGACTTTACTTTTCTTAGACACTACGATGTATTTTCTTGAAGCTCTATTTACGAGTTTATATATTGCAAACATTTATTTTACCTATCGGTTTACCTTAGTAAACATAGTTTCAATTTTCGCTTTATATATATATATATATTTTTTTTTATTTTCATTTGAAATAACAAGAAATTCATTTTTCGACATAAAAGTCCATCCTTCCCCTTTTTGATCAAGAACAAAAAGCTTGGAGAAGGAAGAAGAAAATCGTTTGGTAATAAATCTGCAAAAGGAATCTCGTAAAAGTTTTTTTTAATATCCTATAGAAACGATTTTCAACGGAATCGTAGCTTCATTCCTCTTCAACAAATTGTCGTTTTCTTCTTGGTATTAACTCTATATTTTACACACACCCACGCACATATATATAGATACCTATTCTTGTTTATCTTACCGCAAACGACTAACTAGACATTTAAACCGGTAAACATTGCTTCGAAGATTTATCACCGTTAAGAAATCCGCATGCATCGCTCATCACCGATTCTCGCTTTTCTTTACCCACATAATCAAATTTGAGATCTTCTTCGCCTATCATTCGCTCGATCTTTGGTAAATATACCAATTTTACGTTCTACATACATCCGTTATAATTAATATGTAATAAATATTATAATTAGTTGACGTAATTAAGTTTTAAACTTCTTAAATTTAAAACAACTAGACAAACAAGAAAATGAAACGGTCTTGGACGAAATAGTTGCGAAAAAAAAAAGATAGTTATATTTTAAGCTCTTGATCTCTATAAAAATTAAAGTTGCCATTTTATTGAAGTATGAATTATGGAAGTGCGATAAGATAATTGACCCTAAAGCTTTGACGCCTCCGCTTTGAATTAACTTTTATTAAGAAGCCATGTCCTTTGGCTGAATTAAAAAAAAATATATATACATATATATAGACACACACACATATATATTTATAAGGCTTTACATATAGGTATATGTACATATGTACATAAATTCGTTGTTAAGAATTCATCATGATGGTTGCGTGATTAAAACGTTATAAGGCATCGACGCATTCGACAAATTTATTCGATTTGAATAATAAATTTCCCGCGTTATTTCGTTGATAGCTCGAATCAAAGGTGTCACCTTGAAATTTACAATAGCGATGTTAGAATGAAAAGAATTGTTATTTATTTGTTAAAATGAATGGAACATTTAAATATATTGTCGGATGATAAAAGAAAATTGAGTTCATTAAATGCTGAAAAAAATGTAATTACTCTATCGAATGATAATTAAACGTCAATTAAATGAGAGAGGGATAAGCAATTATTCCTAATACGAATTGACAATTATCATCCTACGCTTATGTTATTTGCTCGTATCATTGTCGTGCGATAAGTGATTACGATTTTCTATATCTCTGCATATATGTTCTCACATTAAGACTACAAATATATACTTTACTTTATTACCGCAATGTCAATCTTGTCGAAATGTTTAAGCTTTGCTTCGTACGGTAACTTAATTACATGCGAAATTGAAATTTTGGGAAAACAGAGAAAGATTATTCTTAAAAAAAAAAAAAAAATAAGAAAAAAGTTCTTTTCATCATTTACGTCTTTGAATTACTTCATCCGTAAGTTTCTATGAAACATACAATCAACCTACATCAATCATGAGTCCTATTTTATCTTTTAACGTGAATATACCGAAAAAGTATCGACTTGTGTAATTAATAAAAGTGTAGTAGCATCACGCGTATATGTGTATTCGTTACATTTAGGCTCCTCCTTTATACATTTGTATAGACACGCTAAGTAATTAATCACTTGGTAAACGAGTCATGTGTTCGTCCGCCATCTTTCTTTTTCTTTCCTAAACGGACTTTAAAAAATCGACCCTTATACGGCAAACAGATATATACTTTTGGAAACCAGAAAGGGTCTTGTCTCTTTTTTTGTTTTAGTATTTAAACTGTTCGTTTATATTTAGAATGAAATATTATAATAATATACATATAAATATAACTAACTTCAATTCTTCGTTAAATATGTATCCAAGTTTTAAAAAGATATAATAAATGATACTTAAATTTTTGTTAATTTTTGAAACTGATCGATCGATGGTCGACGTTTTCTGCTTTGAAATAATAAATTAAAAACTTCATATGTTATTAAACACAGTGTTACACCGTGCGATTCTTTTAAAAATGTTTTGAGGGACATTAAGAGAAATGTAACATTGATTTATCAATAGTAGAATAAAAAAAAAAATAATATTCTCAATTTGATAGGAAGATCAGTTAACAACCTTCTATAAACATAACAATGATAGTTCACCTGTGGTGTTGCGTGTCTCGATCTGGGGGTTAATAAACGACTTTATTGCAATTCAACGTTCTGACGTTGCTTTCACGATTTATGTACGTACATACATCTCGTCATCGTTCCTCCTTTAACCAACGAAAATAGATATCGTGTTGAACTTGAGAAAATCTTGTCTTTCTACTCCACTTCGTTATTTTCTTCAAAATTGAACGTTTCTCATTAAAATTTTCATGAAAGCGGTATAGATCCTACCTTAAGATCTTAATCTTACACTCTCTCAAGGTGTAGTTAGTTCAAACGAATTTATGTTCTCCCATAAGACAAAATAAATTTCTTTCACATCATCTAAATATTAATATTTTTTTCTTATATTCGACATGACACCAAGATATTACGAGGATTTTAAATTTCCCGCCAATTTAAAAAATTCAAATACCGATCATCCTTCATCAAATGGATGATTGTTAAATTTTTCACTTTATTTAATTAATCTTAAAAATTAATGAATTAAGTAGTATCAATATAAGGATATAAAAATTGTTAAAAACACAACAACCGAAAGATGCAATGAACGTTACGAGCGTCTCTAACGAACGCTTTTCACTGACTGGCCAACTTCGTGCCACCATCATTTGTAGGGTGAGCTTCTGCTTCGAAGAAAAGCTCTATAAAATATGCCGCGCAAGTCATCGCTGTACCTTGAAGAAAGCAAAGCCACAAATATCATTGTACTCTTTTTAATGACAATAGCGTATGTAATCGATTGTTTTTTTTTAAATGCCGCGGAAATTTAAATGCAACCAAACCAAACGAACTTTTATATGAACTAACAATAATCGCTCGTTACTTATACACACCGTTAATAATAATCAAATTGATGATAGAAGTAATTGTTTTATTTTTATATTACAGACCGGATAGATTTTTTTTCTTTTGTTTATGTTAAACTTTGAGAATATATTTCTATTGAATCGGAATAATATAAGAGTTGTCAAAAACATGCATAAATACTATCTATCATTGCATGTCAAATGTAGCAACATTTTAATGATTATTGTATTAACCATGGAAGATCACAAATCTCTTTTTACTTAAACTGATTTGTACAGATCGCATTGTTTGTCATTGTTGTCTTTATACACATATTATGTGTTATGTATCCATGATATATGTACACACACGCACGCATGCACGCACACATACGTGTATAGAAAATGTAAGAGAGAGAGGGAGAGAGAGAGAGAGAGAGAGAGAGAGAGAGAGAGAGAGAGAGAGAGAGAGAGAGAGAGAGAGAGAGAGAGAGTAAAATCCAGGTTCTTATTTTCATGTAAATAGTATATAATAACACTTCTCCGATATAACTATGTTTAACTAAAGCTTATTACATTGTCATAAAGTGCTACATACAATGTATTAAAAATAATGGACACACACACTCACACACACACATATGTAATATATACAATGAACATGCAATAGATAGTACAGAAAACTAAGTAAAAGATCATGATGTAATCTCGTAAAAATATATAAAATCTTAATAGGTTTAACATCTCTGTAAACATATTTTTATATCACTACGTATGATTTATCTTTTTATATTTTAGCAAATGCATTAATATCAATGTTTTAAATATCTGACAGACGATTGAAAAATAATGCAATTGCTAAAACATTTTACAAATGTGTGTTATAATATTTCTGGTCGTGTAAGATGTGCATTGTAACTCTTTGAAGCTCACTAAGAGGTGTTTATATACAGTCCTACTCATATATCAACAGCAATATAATGTATATTTACTGCTAAAATAGCACCTTATACATACGTCCTCTTATTTAATACTTGAGGAGAGAATTTCTCCAATAAGACTGACCAAGTTATTCTATTTATAAATTTCAACAAGAAAAATAAATTTTTATTATTATATGTGAAACAACTTTAGTGTAATACTACATATATCGTCATGCTCCAAAGAGTTATATTTGATATTACTTTTCCATATGCACACACTGACTTGACTTTCATACTTTTACAATATAAACCTAGTATAAAGTATATAAAATAGTTTATAAGTATAGAAACAGAATCAGAATGGTTATTGTGTGATAAGTTGAAATGATATCAAATTTAAGAACCATAATGAAATTGCTACTACTGTCATTGTTATTATAGTTGTTAATTTTGGATGAAGAAAAACACACACGTATATCATATCGATAAAACACACCTAAAAATTAACTAATAAAAGCATTTATAAATCGATATTAATTTATCGCATTTATAACAAATAGTAAATTCAATTAACCTTTGATATTTCTGAAAATCTTTCAGAAAACGAATAAAATATTTATAAACTTAAAAAAATATTTTTCTCTCTATTTCGCATGTTACACCAAATGACTTTGATTTATATATAAGTACAACTGTATTTGTTATAAAAAAAAATAAAATAAAATAAAAACAATAAAATAAAATAAAATGAATATAAATACTAAAATAATCTAACAAACATTCCTTCAATAAATCATGAATTGACAATGTGAAATTTAATTTTAATGACCTTTCTATGCATATATGGCCATATAAATAAGTACTTTGATTTGTATCTGATATGCAAATTATAATTAAAAATAGATATACCCACAACCAATATTAATCTTTCTTATTTAATTTTAAAAATAAATTAATTGTTAAAATTTTGAACGATAAAAATTGTACTATATTAAATATATGGCAGTTTCTACAATTATATTATTTTAAAAAATTAGAGTAAATAGCAAAAATAAAATAGATTTTAAAAATCAAACAGTATCTTGTTCTACATTACTTTTCTATTAAACAAACTTAAGATATTATGTTTTTATTTTAACAATTAAGAGATATGTTCACAAATTGCTTTTGTTATTAATTCAGAGATAATGTAATCTGAGTTCTATTTTTTTTCTATATTGCAATATAAATTACAGAAGTAAAGAAATATATTTTTATTAATTGGATATTGCTTCTATTATCCATTGTTTGTATATGAAGATTTATTTAGATTGGATTATATTATACTATTCAATTTTTTGAATTAATTTATAATTCATTAAAATATCCGAAGCATACAATAATTTCATTGATTTATATCTCTTGTAGGTAATACTACCACATTTTTAGTGATATTTAGTAATAACTTTGAATACGTTTTTTTTTTCGTATATATGTGAAGTGTAACATAATTCTTCTCTATAATGTTAATACACTCGATATATATATATATACATATTGTGCGAAATTACAATTAAATGTTCAAGGGTTATAAAAAGAAATAGAAAATAAATTAACAGATATATTTTTCAAATGATTACTAAAATTTTCTTTAGAGCAACACTTGGTCTAGTAAAGCTGATTAAACAGGTTTATATCTACCAGATATTTTAAGGCACAGAATAAAAATACGATTACATTAATTATGTATCAAATATATCTTTTTACCACTAATTATTTTTAGGGCACCTATTACTCAATGTAAAATATAAAGAATATAATTTATTAAGCAAAATTAAAGACCTATGCACCAAGAAAAATACTTAATAATTTTTTCAATCATATATATATACCTACAAATTTATTACTTTGTACTGTTTTTGCTTAATATCCGCCTGTGTTTGGTCATACAACGGTTTTTTTTTATAATATTGTTAAATAAACTTATTTCCACACAAAAGTTTTCAATAATAATTATAAGGTTTTAATTAGTATTTATCATCCTGTTTCTTTTACTAGATCAGCAAAAAAACTGTACCCACTAATCTATTATTTTTAATATTTAAAATCATTACATTAATATTTAAAGGAAAAAAAAACAACACATTTTCATACTATATTAGTAAGTAGAGGGAAGTGCTTGTTGTAAAAAAATTTCTTTCATAGAATATTAAAGGAGCTTTTCTTTTAGATTGAATTATTCTCCTCATAAAATCTATAAATGATATATATATATATATATATATATATATATATATATATATATATGTGTGTGTGTATACTACATAAATAATATAAATAAATAGATCATAAAATCTTTTATAAAATAAAAATAATCTTAAAATTAACCCTAGAACGCTCGTAGCTAAACTAAATTAGGTTCTATGGAAAAAAAGAGAAAAAATCACTGTGTAACTACATAATGTTACTACGCTCAAAAGTATTTAATATTTTATCTAAATGCTAATGTAGAGTATATTAAAAAGTATATGCAACACAGAGTCTAGCACGATTAATATTCAGAACTTCTTTTCCTATTTTTGTTAATTAAAATATAATTCAACCTACGAGCACTTATTTACTGAATGGGTTAATGAATTATTACTTCTATTTCTATACATGTTCAGTCTTTACTGAACACCTTTGTAAGTACTTAGCTGCTTAATGAAAAAAGAGACTCGATGGAACGTGTGAGATTAAATTGGAATATTTTTTCTACCATGCGCTAAATGCCATTAAACGGTGGTATTATGTGATGCACGTATGATCATGAAATGAGCTATTCAGTGAATATATATATGTGAACATTTTTGGCAACTTCCCCTGAGCAAAATAGATATATTCTTTATCGAGGAATTGGGTACAGCTTCTAAGCCAATCGCGATAATATAAAATGCATAAGAATCTCATAATTGGATTAGTATCGTTTACATTAGATATTTAAGTAATTTGTTAAGTACCTAATGCCAAAACATCTGTATATGTCATAGATGTATGTTCTGTCCTTCGTTGCTTAGTATCTTTAATACTATTCCAGCTGCCGACATTATTGTATATCGTCGGCCATTCTGTAAGCGTTAAGAACGATCTTGTTTAACTAATAAAGTTGTTCTTTCCTCGTCGTCCAATGATTTCTTCCCAGACAGAAGTCGAACAGCTTCTGATTGACTTATATGTACGTCAGAATCTAAGCTGAGTTTACCTAATCCTGTTGGGGTGGCTGCATTTTGTGCCTTAAATAAAGCAAGACACCAAAGTTTTAATTGACAAGAAATTAGAATAAAAAATTATGCAAGCTAAAAGTGACATACTTTTATCGGAGAATTTTTTATCTTTCCATTATGATCGCTGTGTGATGAAACAAATTTAGAATTTGTAACTGGACTTGCACTAACTGGAAGAGGAGATGTTGGGGCAGTTGCACTTCGAATTGGTGATTGACTTTTAACGTCTTTTTCCTTACTGGTTTCACTTTCTTTTTCCTTTGGTAAAACTGGCGATTCTGGTACGCTACGATCATCCTCATCCAAGGAATGTAATAACTAAAGAGAAAATATTTCCTTGTATTCCCTAATTAATATTAATTGATTTTGGATTGTCATTGTAAAATGTATATCCTACGTACTTTCTCTACTTCATCGTCAAATTGATCCTGACTAGGTAAAGGATCTTTTTGGCTTCGTTCCAAAAGAGTGGCACGTTTAGCAGCAAGATACAAAGATCTTTTGACTTTGACATAAAATACTTCTGTTACTGCACGAACAGTATAGTCTGGTATAAATGTGTAACGTAATATAGAATCTAAATTGATTGATTGAATGCTTCCAAGATTTTGAGGATTTCCATTCGTGGGAGATTCAGCTAGAATATAATAAATAAAATAAATATAAATATCATTAATGTGGACATGCATAATTAAATATACAAATATACGTTTTTTTTTTTTACCTATTCCTATGTTCGTAGTAAGTGCTTGAGATCCAAAGTAGGTAAATGGACCACTTTCGAACATCAAATTTTCCTTGCCAACCGTAACTTCTACTCGACCTTCTAATATTAATGCAAAATAATCTACCGCTTTTCCTTGCTGATAAATTACTGCAACAGGATCATTTCTGGCTTTTTCACGGGTCTTGACTTTGATGTGATAAATGATATCTTGTTTAAGTAAACGACGTAGAATAGTTTCGGATATAGTATCAGGTTTAAAAGCATCTACAGCTGTGAATCATATGTTATGCTCAGATATATGCTAAATGCCTTATAATAATGTCTACACTAATCTCAAGGTAACACTTCTTCCTACTTGTGGATAAGTATTGAAACATGGCCAAAGTTAATTGAGGAGATATATGAATACGCTGATTTTCTTTCTTCTCTGCGAACACGGTAAAGTCCTGCATTTTTGTCCGAGCTTGCCTTTTACGTTTACTTCTATTATCGGCTGTAAACAAATAAATGTTATGTTAATAAATACAATCTACTGAGTTTTTATTTAAATATTTTGGTCTAACTTACTAAATACATCTGTTTCATCTATAATTTCTGCTTGAATTAATTCTTCTATAACATCTTCTAATGTAACTAAGCCTATCACTTCATAGAAAGGATCACCTTCACCCTTATTGTTAACTGTTTGAACAAATGCCATGTGACCTTTATGACCTATAAAGACAAAGGATTAACGAAAGATTTTTATTATAAAAATATATAAATAAAACTATTTACATAGAATTATATTTATTGAATATACCTTCTTTAAATTGTTTAAACATTATATCTAATGTAACATCTTCGAAAACGAAGTTACATGGATTTTGATAAAACTGACATAGTGTTTTAAGTGGCATATTATCATCAGGATCAACAAATGCAAGATCTTTAATATACAACATCGTTATTATATTAGTTCTAGCTCCCTCGTATACCGGTATTCGTGAATAACCTATAAATAAAATATAATTAGTTAATCATGCATCAATAATATCATTTAACAATGTTTCTAATTTTTGTCTAGATAATTAATTAATTACATACTACAATCACTCATTTAACATAAAAGTGCTTAATAAATTATGTAATATATTAAACTAATTCTTAATCAATCTAGATCTTAATATGAGATTATATCTTATCTTCATTAAATTGTAATTTGTTAAGTATGTTAATGTCATAATGTCATCATAATAATATCACATTCTTAAGAAATAGTGGGTATTAATAAAATCATTGTAAACTAATATAATGCAATAAAATATAAAATAAAGTGATATTAGGAAAAGAAAAAGATAATGCATACCTGATTTCATGATTTCTGATACAGTTTCAAAATCTAAAACTGCATTATAATTTAGCATATACACATCTTCGATTCTTGTCATGACATCTGCAACAGTTTTTTTCCGTAATTCTAGTGCTCCAGCTATAATGTTGACTTCATCTTTTTCTAGATCATTATATCCTGTTGTAACCTATAATTTATGATAGTTATAACATAGTATTATTCATAATAAAAACTTCATACTGATTAAAAATATTAACTTAACATATTACTGCTCTTAAATAAATACTCACCTTAACAAGTTCTTTCAATCTTTCCCTGTTATAAACATTACCAATTTCTTCACCAAGAAAAACATCCAAAATTTTACTAATTGGATAACTTAATGGAAATGTTATTATCATAGTTAATTTTGTAATGTAAATTGTTTTAGCACCAACACATAGGCCATGTCTGCTACATATGGCCTATAAAGAAAAACATTAAATATTTACTTCATAAGTATTGTAATTGTCACATTACATTTTAAAAAAATACATACTTGTGGTGAAATTTCACCGAAGATAACAATAGCAAGTGTTGAACAGATGACTGCAACTAGTCCAGACGTTAAATCATCTAGCAGAATAGTGAACAATGAATTTACAAGGACATTTGAAAATAAAATAGAACAAAGCAAGTAATTTCCATGGTTTCTCACTGGCTGTATTGTCCTTGCATACTGTTTTTCCTAAAATATGATCAAATTATTTAACAATTTTTTAAAAAATCATATTTTAACAATAAATTAAGCAATTTTATAACTTTCAAAATTAAGTACAAAATAATTTATAATCAACTATATCTAATTAACATACTTTTTCTGTACCAGTATTACAAAGTATTTTTAATTCAGTTCTATCCATTGCCATCAAACCCAAGTTAAGGCCGGAGAATAAAGCGGAAAAGCTGAGACACAGGAGAATGATTAGAATGCTAAGCCAAAGAGGTAACATTTTTTCATATGTACGAATCTGAAATATATTGACTGTAAATAGTTAATACTACATTTATCTTAGTAATATCAAAATATATGCGCATCTATAAGAAAAAATATAACTCTTACTGTATTCCATGATGCTATGCCTTGATGTCTAAAAGGCACATAATCACTTCGGGCGTCTTCATATGTTGGTGGTTTTGCACAAATAAAAAATGGAGATCCAAGTGGTAGAACTACATCAATGGTTGCTGTATTTTTCTGTACATTTTTCACCTATAACAATAAAATAAAAAAAGATTGTTTATTCTAATTATCTGTTTAGAAATTTTACATACACAAATACATGCATAGAGTTTTTAAATTCTTTTTTGCATGCATTCAAATTATAGAATTAATTCTATAATTTTTAATAATTTTAATTAATTTCGAATTAATTTTGGTATGTAAATAATAACTTTCTCTTACTTGAAACTCATTGCTCTTAATTTTGTCACAAATAGAATCCCTCTCTTGTGGCATATCCGTAAATGTGATTAAAGTACCTTCTATAATTCCAGATCCAAATAAACGTATTACTGCTTTGCCACCAGCCAAAATCTCTGGAATACCTTCTTCAGTGTAGCTAGGGTCCTTATCAGCTATCTCAACTCTCAGGCCTTCAATGTAAATGTTCTTATGGACTTGCGTTGATGGTACACTTTCATTTTCACCGATGTCAGGTACATGTGAATTGGCACGACGCGTGCGAAAATATTTTCTGAGAATGAAATATTCAGTTGCTATAGAGAATACAAATGGTCAGGAAACAATTATAAATTTAAATATTATTCGATTTTGTAGATGCTACAACAAACATACTTGTTACTCTTTCTTGCAATGGTCCTCCTTATCTTAAAGGTTAAAATAATTGTATCAATTGAACATTGATATATGAATCAGAGTAGAGGGACAAATATATCATGTTTACACAAGAGATAAAGTCTCCAATTCTTAATAAAAAGTATGATACAAAATGAGTACAACAATGACCTACTAAAAGAAAATATCAGTATTTTTCTTTATGGAGATAAAAAACGTAAGGTTTATAATTGAAAGGCATATAAAAATTATAATATATTTGTATAACATTGATACAGCATTTATCAATATTATAAAAATGTAATATAACTAAATAAATATTTCGTATAATAATCACTAGCAAACTTGCAACATATATAGTATAAAATGTAATTGGATACACTGATATAGATAATTAGTCATCAGTCTGATAGCAAGCAATCAAGAAGTATGTAAAAGGAAACCATGGCTTAATACAGAAAACATAATAAGCACAAAAAATGTTATACACTACAAAGAGCTTTATTGACATTTATATATTTCACAAAATTAAAAAATAGACATAAAATTTATCTATAGATAAATTGTTAATTCATAGAAGAACTTGAATGAAGTAGCCTTATACGATTTTCTTTCTTAAAATATTTACTCAATGCAAAAATATTAGAAGACTTAAATGTAGGTCAAACATAAATCTATTTTTATACATCCAACCTAAAGTGTCTGAATAATGATCAAATAACGAGTATAATTTCAAATTGTGATACAAATAATTAATTAAAATTCTTAACCAAGAAAGTAATTTATAATATTATATATACATTAATAATACATCAATTTTATTACACTATTCAATGTTAATAAAATATAAAATTCTTATTATACAAATTTATATTATATTTATTAGATCAATGTGATTAATTTATATTGTATATATTTACATTTTATATCAAACCTTTATTTTTATTTATTTCTAAAATAATGTTCGTTGTTATTGCTTATTGATAAACAATTATCTCAAATGAAGACAAAAGAGTGATTTATTGTCAACAATAAAACAAAGTACTATGCACATGCAAAGCAAAATACATGCAAAGTAAAATATACGCAGTTGTCCTCTATAAATTAATACTCTAATGTTTATGAGAACAAATGTTGATGAAGATTAATCTATAGTACACTTAAATTTGTTGCAAATGTATACAGTGATAACGAGATGTTCGTAACTTTTAGAGATTTCTAAATCATTTATTCGCACATCAATTTATATTTACAATAGAATAAAAGTTACATTAAAATGTTATATATATATATATATATATATATATATATATATTATATACATGCTAATATTCTAAATTTAGTTCAAATTGCATGTTATATACACATTATAGATGGGATGAGAATTACGTGGACAAAAAATATATAACGTAAGACATAACCAAAGATACTATTATCATGATAAAACTACATCATATGAGATAATCTGCTAAGATAGTAAACAAATAAGTGTGAAAGTTAATGAGAGGAAAATGGTGAGTCTTGCACAATGAGGAAAGAAATCACATTATATCATATAACCGGCATCTTCTGACGTTGCAACGTAGATAGACAGCAATTCGTCCTTTTTTCTTTTTCTTTGTTACACGTAAGGAAAATTACCCTCGCATACCGATCGTACCATACACATACGTACATAAACATGTATATATATAATATGTATATATATATATATATATATATACTTACTGCAATCGCGTAGGTAAGTTCACCGTAAAATTACTTCCAAGATTGGTCCATCGTTCGCCGTTTTTCAGGCAAAAATAGACCGTGTTTATTTTAAAGTCCGGAAGTTCGGAAAACGTGTATATCGCACGATCGCCTGACATCGAAATCCAAATGTTCTTGAGTACATTATTCCGTTCACAATCACTACCATTATCCGACCAATATAATGATAAGTTACTTTCGAGGCCGGTCCCATATAGCTCTATCAAGTACTCGGAACGAAACGAAGGTGTTTCATGGAAGAACGAATCTCGTAGATTTAATACGCTTACAGCGGTAACGTTAGGATTACTCAACGGATTTACTATGTCTATCAATGTATTCCCTCTTGTTAATCGAATAACTGGAATAACGAATAATATAAAAACTGCCGGTGTGTATGAGCGACCAACATGTCGCGCCATCGTGCGACTAACTCAACTCTGACAACTTCACTCGTCTACTGGAAGTGAGCTGTATTTATAACCTTCAAGAATCGGCGCCGCGCATGCGCAAACGTGATGGCTCTTGCGATATCTCGCGATACCATCTACGTGTAATGCGTAGTAGGGATGACTTATTTTTATTTCGATCCTTCCTGTTCGAAAACTTAAAATAATTAATTTTCAATGGAAAATAAAAAGTTAGCGGTTTGATGCATATGATAGACCAATGAAACAAGAGTAATCTTATAATGTACAAATACAATGAAATTAAGACATTTCTTAACTACTTTAGAATGAACCAATCAACGTTGATATATATTGTCCAATCAGATGTGACGAAAATATGTTTAAGTTCGCTTCATACTTTCGATCTTTGATCCGAGTGATCTTGACAACCTATCGATCGTGATGTAAGAATACGGCATAAAGTATATCGGAAACTATAAACGTGTGGAAAATCTTTTCCATTAATTTCGCTCAAATTTATTCCCACATTTAGAGATAGAAAGTGTAAAAAATATTCTAACAAAATTACGAAGCTTTCATCGATACGTGAACATACAGAAAATGGTGTAAACTTTAATTATTCGTAAAGATCGATCAAGATGTATCCAACTGCTTCAACAACTGGACCGCAAGATCAAAATGGAGGAACTGACGGATAGATCGATAATGCTCAGTAATGTTAGTGAATATCATTGATCACTTTGCTTGTCAACGTGATTGTAAGTAAATTGTTTTTATAATTTTCTAATATAAAAAATAATGTAAAATGTCTATTATCTTCTATTGACAGTTCGTATTCGTATATCGATATGCGCGCGAAATTTAAGAATAAAGTAGGAATTTTTTTTTAAATTAAAAATTTCGAAACGTTCTCCTCATTTTGAACCATTAATAATAATAGAATTTGCTTGTTAAATAAATTTTGTTAATATTATTCCTATCTTGAATTTTCATAATTTTTTAACATTTTGATTAAAATAAGATTTTTCCTTCTTTTGAATCAGAGCATGGAATGGATGGATCCTGTCCACTCCTCTTTCCATCTTTTGGGGAGAAAAATAACTCTGAACGAGGAATCGGATATACAGCACAGAAAGTGTCTTTATACAGGCCATCCTCAGATGCAATTGACCTTGGATACCATACTCTTGACAACAGTGGTTGCCGTGTGCCTTCCTCATCTGCTATTACATCTGTACCTACCAGACAACAACCGCTGTCACAACAGAAAAGAGCATATGTTACAGGTCTTTACCAACTTGACGATGAGTTGCTACTAAAAATTTTCTCCTGGCTAAGTACTAGAGATCGTTGTGCTTTGGCGCAAACTTGTAGACGTCTATGGGAAATAGCGTGGCATCCATCCTTATGGAAGGAAGTTGAAATACAGTATCCTCAAAATGCGACTATAGCACTAAATGCTTTAGCACAGCGAGGATGTCATTCTTGTATTCGCCGGTTGATATTGGAAGGTGCCACAGGTCTTCCTGGAGTCTTTCGACAACTGCCATTTTTAAGTTTAACTTCTCTAATTCTGCGTCATTCGCGACGCGTAACGGATGCTAACGTGACTGCCATTTTAGATAATTGCGTGCATTTAAAAGAATTAGATTTAACTGGATGCGTGAGTGTGACTAAAGCTTGTAGCCGGATAACATCGTTGCAATTACAGTCGCTTGATTTAAGCGATTGCCACAATATTGAAGATTCTGGTTTGGTATTAACGCTCTCCCGTATGCCACAACTTGCGTGCCTTTATCTTCGACGATGCGCACGTATAACCGACGCCAGTTTTGTTGCTATTGCATCTTATTGTGGAAATTTACGACAACTTTCTGTATCTGATTGCGCAAAAATAACAGATTTTGGTGTGCGTGAAGTGGCCGCACGTCTAGGGCCATCGTTAAGATATTTTTCTGTTGGTAAATGCGATCGTGTATCTGATGCCGGTCTACTTGTGGTAGCCAGACATTGTTATAAATTACGTTATTTGAATGCACGTGGTTGCGAAGCACTCAGTGATAGTGCCACTTCGGCTTTGGCACGTGGTTGTCCAAGGCTCAGAGCTCTTGACATAGGAAAATGCGATATCGGTGATGCCACACTCGAGGCTCTTTCCACAGGTTGTCCTAATTTGAAAAAGCTCTCTCTTTGTGGTTGCGAACGAATCACAGATGCTGGACTGGAAGCATTAGCATATTACGTGCGTGGTTTGAGACAGTTAAATATCGGAGAATGCCCTAGAGTAACTTGGGTTGGATATCGCGCAGTTAAACGTTATTGTCGTCGATGTGTTATAGAACATACTAATCCTGGTTTTTCCAGTTGATCCATATTTACTTTAATCTCCTGCTTCTACTATCTGCGATATATTTATTAACAAATATCAATTTCATTGCTTAATTAAATATTAATTTATATATATAGAAAAAAACGCGGCGTATACTGAAATAGATTGTAAAAATATATATTTTGCGTCTCGCTTAAAAAACGCATTCGCTATTTATTGTTTTTTTTATATTTTAATACATTATACAAGGGTAATAAAATGTTAAATTTTATACTTTAATAAATGGATGTCTTATAACCTTCTTTCAATGTTATAAAAAAAGAATTACATTTAATTAGTTTGCTATTTTATATGTATTATCATATTAGGATATCAGATTTCTTATTTTTAGATATTTTATGCAAAATAATATTTTACATCACATAATAGAAATAGTATTACCTTATTAATTAGGTCAATTGGTTATAATACAAATTTTCCATTCAAAAGATTCATGCATTTCTCACTGATCCTTTAACAATTTTAACATCATCGATAGGTCTATCATTCTTATCTGTCTCAACAAGACCAATTCTTTTTACTATTGCCATACCAGAATGAATTCGCCCTGCTCATAGAAAGATATAAGATTTCATTTAAATTAGGATCATTCTTATAAAGTCATAATTGATATAAGTACATAATAAAATCTTAATCTTACCAAATATAGTATGCTTTCCATCTAACCATTGCGTAGGTGCTAATGTAATAAAAAATTGAGATCCATTTGTATCTGGTCCTGAGTTTGCCATGGATAATATGCCAGCACCAGTATGTTTCAAATCATCATGAATTTCATCATCAAAACTATCTCCATATATAGACATACCACCTTTTCCTGTAGCGGTTGGATCTCCACCTGTAAAGATGCATACATTTATAATACTATATATAATATTCAATAATAATTCTACAAAACACAATCTTGTTTTACCTTGTATCATAAAATCGCGAATTATTCTATGAAACTTTGTACCATTATAATATCCACGACGTGTCAATTCAGCAAAATTTCTACACGTTATAGGTGCATGTTTCCAGTATAATTCAATGACTATTTCACCCATACTGAAATAGAAAGAAATGTATACTAACACAGTCACACAATAAAAACGGTTAATTTATATATTCGCATGCTTACGTTGTCTCAAAAGCCACAAAAGGAGGTTGCCAATGTTTATCTGGTATTCCTGATATATTTGAAAGAGTCATTATTACACTATAAATGTTATTAATAAAAATCAGGATATTACAAACAACAAACTGCAATAAACTAAACAAATAATCAAACTATATTTAAACCATGAAATTATATACGAATTGTATCAGCTGTTATTAGAACGCTATCTATATTAGCTTCTTGTAACTATAAGCGGTACCGAATTGATATGTTAAAGTCGTAATGCCGGATCCTGCAATGGTGTTGTAAAAATGTGTTAAAGATAATATTTACAGATTTTATAAATGTGGACCATTTTGTCCATTAGTTTTAAACGTGATCACATTCTTTTAATGTCTTCTGGCTCACTCGTAGTTTATTACGTATGCCAGAACGACTTAACCTCAGCAAAAACATGTTTTCTCCCCGGGATTTAGGTAAAACAGATTATATTAGTTTAAATATCTACGATAGTGCGGCTTTCACACGGGGCACTTCGCGTAGCCTTTGGAGGGTAATTATTTTTCAAACATTATGCCCTGTATCACACATAAACAATGATATTTTTTTAATTATTAAATTGTTAAATGATAGCTATTATCTTAATTATTTATTATTTTATTCCAGCAATGGAAACAGTTATCAAGGTTTCAAAGAAATATTTTTTATTTTGCTATTGTAACAGTTTTACTTGTGATATTTTATCTTTTGCCCGGTGAAACCAAAAATGCTATTTTACAAAATAACAGTGACTATAATAATGTTGATATAGTTCAAGAGACAGTTAAATATGAAAAGGTAAATTAAAGTGTTAAAATCTTCTTGAACTCTATTTAATTAACAGCACATTTTTTCAGGTGCCAGAGGATATTGTTGTAGATAATGTTAATCAACCGGCTGGTGATGGTCATGGTGGTGATGTCATTGAAGAGCCAGAATTTCAGCCAGAGATCAATCAAGTAGATGATGATCAAATTAGGGAACCACCTAAACCCAAACCAATTGCACTTAAATTTGAAGGTATATTTAATGTAAAAATAATATATTAATGAGCTTAATAATTTATAAACAATTACATTCTATAGGACCACAAAATAATAGACAAAGAGCAGTAGTCGCAGCATTTAAACATTCATGGAATGGTTATAAACAATATGCTTGGGGTCATGATAATGTTAAGCCGATATCAAAAAAATATCATGAATGGTTTGGCTTAGGACTTACTATTGTGGATTCCTTAGATACTTTATACATGATGGGTTTGAATGATGGTGTGTATAATATATATATATATATATCTTTATATATTATCTTTTTCCAGTATTATGAAATTAATATCATTGACCTTTTTTAGATTTTGCAGAAGCCAAATCATGGGTTGAAAGTAGTTTAGTCTTCACCATGAATCGTGATGTTAACCTGTTCGAAGTAACGATAAGAGTATTAGGAGGATTGTTAGCTGCATATCATCTTAGTGGAGAGAAAATATTTTTAAATAAAGCAGTAAATTCAATATTGATTATTTTTAATCTTTTAGTGCATTATTTTATTTAGGTAATCATTGAGTTTTTACAATTTAAGATCGATCTGGGAGATCGCATGATGCCAGCATTTTCCACCAGATCTGGTGTTCCATATTCCGATGTCAATTTAGGGACTAGAGCAGCACATAGTCCTAAATGGGGGCCTGATAGTAGTACTAGTGAAGTAACTTCTATTCAATTAGAATTTCGTGATTTAAGTCGTAGTTCAGGACAACCTAAATTTGAGGTAATGAAAAAAGAAATATAAATAAAAATATCCTTATGTAGTATTACTTTTGAAAGTATACTTCATATTAATTAATGATTGTGTAGGCAGTTGCTGCAAGAGTCTCAGAACATGTACATCAATTAAAGAAACATGATGGTTTAGTTCCAATTTTTATCAATGCCAACAATGGACAATTTAGAGAATATGCGACAATTACCTTAGGAGCTAGAGGTGACAGCTATTACGAATATTTATTGAAACAATGGATACAAACTGGGAAGACCATAAACTAGTCTGTATTTTTTTTTAAGCATGTAATTCCTGATCATTAGCAGTGCACAAGATAGTAGTAGTGTCTCTGATAGACCATTGCTTCTCTTAATTTACAGTTTACGAGATGACTATTTATCGGGCATTTCTGGAACTAAGAAACATCTAGTCAAATATACAGCTATTAATAAGTATCTTTTTATAGCAGAATTGGTTGGTGCACATAAAGATACCAGACCAAAGATGGTAATATCTTTCTGGAGACATTAATTCCATATAGCAACATTAAAAATTTATAAATATTTATAAATATATTCTACAGGACCATCTTACATGTTACTTAGGAGGTACATTAGCCTTAGGAGTCCATCATGGCTTGCCACAAGAACATATGGCTTTTGCAAATGATATTGTCAAAACTTGTTATCAGACATATGCAATACAACCGACTTTTCTTGCTCCTGAAATAACATATTTTAATATCCAGGTAAATTTATTAGAAGAGTTATAAACATACGATAATAATAAATCCTTTTATTTTCTTTTTTACCATTCACAGAAATTAGAAGGAGATAATCAAATGGATATGTATGTGAAAACAAATGATGCACATAATCTTCTACGACCTGAGCTTATAGAAAGTCTTTTTTATATGTGGTATTTCACAGGAAATAAAACTTTCCAGGATTGGGGCTGGCAAATATTTCAAGTAAGCTTTAACATGTTTATTTCAAGATGATTTTGTCTAATCATAATTTTACCATTATATATATATACATACACACACACATATATATATATTAATCTTTTTATATATAAATAGGCGTTTGAAAATTATACTAAAGTGGAAAATGGATACACAAGTATTGGAAATGTTCGAAGTATTCATAACATACGACCACAAGATATGACCGAAAGTTTCTGGTTTGCCGAAACTTTGAAATATTTATATTTGTTATTTGATGATACCAGACAATTAATAGATTTAGACAAATGGGTATTCAATTCCGAGGGTCACCCATTGCCTATATATGAATAGTAATATGATGTAAAAAAAAAATTTATATTCGACAAATTCGATGCTGTGTGTTTAATTAGTTGAATTCATTTGCACCGATTTATTAATCATTATTATTGAAAAATTGCATCTAGAAATCCAATCATCTGTATTGGATACGAAAGATTTAATAATTCTTTCGATTGTCTAAACAATCTGTACAAAAGTATACTCGATCAATCATGATAGCGTGTATGTAAAGCAAGCATTTAAAAAATTATTGTCTTAAATATTTCATACGTTATGATTTATGAGAAATCATATCATTGTTTATACACAATTACATTTTTGACTTGAGTAGTGCCTATATATGATCATCGGACGATGAAACTAACGATTTTGTAAATACTTTACTCTTTATATTATAGATTATGGAGATAAAAAGCAAATTTTTTCTTCATTGAAATTGTTAACACATCAATTATCAAAACGATTGTAATCAAAGCTACTTATACACAGAAGTACTATTCACCTATAATGAGTACGTGTTTATACTATTTATCTTGAAAAAGAAAAAGAAGTACATATTCATATCTTAGATTGTACATTAAAAGAACAGTTTATCAAAAAAAAAAATCCCATGATAATTTTCTCTATAGCAATAACAATGTAATCATTCATAGAAGTAACTTAAGTTAGAGTATCTAGTCGTGATTTACTAATATTTTTATCTATGATTCATCATATGTTATATTTGCTTTAACGTATGTACATATACGACAAACGGCCAAAATTCATACTTTCAAGGAAAGACAGAAATGTACTAATGTACATTTTTATTTTATATAATTTTATTATATAATAATTTTATATTATATGAAAAGCTTTTATACATAAGTATATGTGTATATATATATATATATATATATATATATATATATATATATACACATCATACTAGTCGTGTAATAATTATAAAGTCATTAGTTTCATATGAAAAAAATAAAAAAGAAAAAAAATAAATAAGTACTTCGTAATAAAACTATATTATACATATACACACACATGTACACGCACACACATAACACAATTCACAATCATGTCGGTAAAATAGGATGCAATTGATAATACGAATGATATAATAATCAATGGCATTCAAATTACGTTTTAATATTAAATATTTACATTTTATGTAACGTATCATGAAAATTAACCTTTATAGTACATATTTACGTATATGTTTTTCATAAAACATATTCTTTATTTTACAATGCGACAATACAATGTAACTAATGTAACACTTCTTTTTAAAGCAGTCTTTGAACGAATTTTTTATCGTAAATCTCTAAGTGTAATCTTCTAAAGAAAAAAAAAAAAAAAGAAAGAAAAAGGAAAGAGTCGTCATAAAATGGCACAGTCACAACATTCATGCGTATAATAAAGACAATTAATAAGACAATCCTCGCATTTGTTGTCCTTTGACGAATGACTCCCAGAGTCGATATCAAATTCTACTTTTCTTTGACTTTTTTGATTTTCCCAATGTAAAGCTTGTAACGCCATATTTGCATTTGACGGTGCTATCTCGATTGCATCATAATCTATGTTACGATTTTGTGCCATTGGCGTTGATGACAGAGTCAATAATGACGAGGACGGGATTACCGACGCAGTAGCCATCGTTGTTTGGGAGTGAACTTCGTTCGGTTGCTCGTATTCGATGGTCTTCCTGTTCTCAGCCATTTGCATTGAATTGTTTGGTGACGTTACTCTAATCGTATAAATCCAAAATATATCCTTATTTTACCTCTCTTAATCTCACCTTCTCTCTCTCTCTCTTACTCCGTATTTTTCTCTCTCTCTATTTCTCGTGCAATTAATTATGGAACGAAGACAAGCTTATAAAAAAGCTTCAATGAACTTACTTGTAGCTACCGCGTTCAGGAAATATACGCTTGAGAGACATCTTTGATGTAAGAAAATCGCGGCAAAATTTGAAATCGTTTTCAAATTTTTTTTTTAGAAAAACCGAACGATGGAGATAGATCGTCGTTGAATGTCGATCGACGGAAGAAACAAATTCTCAGAAACTTAGAGAGACATTCTCTGGTGAATGATAAAAGTCTAACTGATGATTTTCTCATAGACACGACAACAACATTATGACAAAAGAAAGACGAACTTACGAAAACCGAAGCGACTACAGTGCCTTCACTTGTTTGTTTCCTTTTTTTTCTTTGCCTCGTTTCATTAGACTAAACAATAACGTATCCACATATTATGTCCTTTCATAATTTGAAGATCATTGTAAATCGATTGTTGAATATTTCTGTTCTTTACTATAGAAAAATGATCGAAAATATTTCAAGAAATTTTCTAATCGAATATCTAAATTAGCTAAATTTATTAATATCTACATAACTACAATTATATATATATATATATATATATATATATATATATATATATATATATATATATGTCTGCTGTGTGTATCGA
The DNA here is from genome assembly GCA_918808275.2 of Dolichovespula sylvestris. Classification (NCBI taxonomy): domain Eukaryota; kingdom Metazoa; phylum Arthropoda; class Insecta; order Hymenoptera; family Vespidae; genus Dolichovespula; species Dolichovespula sylvestris. Next base: position 3,958,873 of record OU964964.1, on the reverse strand, counting down.
ATAATTTCAACAATGAGTCTAATTAATAGAATTTACTATTTCATTTGATGAATATATCTTTTTCTTTTTTTTTTTTACTATTACATAGGAAACATGACATACAAGCACAACGATAAAACGTGAAGGCTTCGCTTATGTTTGTGTATGTGTGTATCTTTTTACGGTAACACAAATATATTTTATATTTATTGAAAAACAACATACACATCTAAAGATTGTATTTTTGTAAGTGCAATCACAAAAAACGCCATGATGATCATCGTGTGAGTGTATGTGTGTGTGCGCACGAGTATATATATATATATATATATATATATATATATATGTACGTGCGAATACGCGTACATACGTTTATACGCATATCTCATTTTTTTTTCTTTTCAATGATTGGAAAAGTTTGCAGAATGTGAGATTACGTGAACATTATTATGATACAGTAAAGTCGATGCTAGTGGATCGATCGATCGATCGATCGATCGATTTACATCAACGAATATAATTCGATATTGCACTACGTAAATTAATGTCTAGCGTACTGTAATAATTTCATTACACAGAGCACCTTGCGAATAATCTTCTCCCATCTTCTTTCTCTTTCATTCCATTTTTTTTCTATTTTTTCTTTCTCTCTTTTCATTCCTTTTTTTTTCAATATATTCTTATCTATTAGAATTGAGGCTTGTATAGGCCATTAGATAGCAGTAAGATAAAATTCTTATCTTTAAAACATTCGTCTATAATATAGATTAACAGACGTCGGTGTTCTTGCGAGTAAATGCTTAGGAGATCAGTCAAGCTATATTTGCCTCTCGTTTATCAAAGATCACTTAACTTTATACAGTGGTAATTTTTTTTCTTTTTTCTTCTTTTTTTTTTCCTTAAAATAACGGCACACAAACTCGGTCAGTTTTCTTTAAAACAACATCATCTACGTGGTAATCGAACGCGTTCGTTCTCACATAAAATATTAAATCGCATTGAAACAACATATTAATCTCGTTAAATTTCCAACGTATCGTCGTCGAACTTCGAGTCCTCTATTTATGGCAATTCAATCTGTCTATTTAACTCGCTTCGTCGTTTTTTAATCTCCCCGCAGTCATCTTCCTTAAAATGATTGTAAAATTATTTTGAAAATTCTAACGAACCTATCCTCATACAGGACAGCTCTAGTTAAAGGCTCACTGTACAGTGTTAGATAATATCGTCATATCTCCGATTTATTATACTTTTGTAATTCAGGAACTATCGATGTAATAAGTACACGTATGCATATGTTTCAATTAGGCATGTCGAACGATTTCTTTCTTTCCTAATAACAAAAATAAAAATAAAGAAAATAAACTGTGATCGACAGGAAAAATAATACATAACCGGAATCTACAATTATTTTCGTAATGCAAATAGTAAGCTGCAAACCGCTGAACGATGAGCCCATAACTTGCACCTTCCTTATATATATATATATATAATATTATATAATATAATATATATATAAATACATAATATATTTTCATATATTATATATACATGTATTATAATAAATTGCATGTAATATAATTAATCTCAATTCTTAATGGCCAATTCAATTGGACTTCTAATAACTTTCTAATATATATATACATATATATATATATATATATATATATATATATATATATATATATAAATTTATATTGTTTGTTTTTACGTGATACTACTTCGAATATTCGTATAAACCCTGCTAAAATGGCGCCGTGCAAAATGAGACGGCGTTCCCTTAGTGGCCGTCCGAAGGAAGACATTATGATTCCGTACGTTTTCGGATTCTTCTTTGTTTTATCTTTTTTATTTTTTTATTTTTGCTATTTTTCATTTTTCCTCTTCCTTGTCTTCTTTTGTATCTTATTCGATTAAGCAAATTAAATAAAAAAAAAAGAATAAAAACAAAACGCTCAATTTCTCCTCAACACGGCCACCATATTTATTTATTTATTTGGTTTTTCTTTTTTTTCTCTTTTCTTTCTTTTTCTACTTAATTCGCATCTCGAATAAAATTTTTGTCTTTTGAGAGTTATAAGACGGCCGTTAAAGTTTCTCACGGAGAAAAACTGTCTCCATATTTCTGTGTACGTATGTATTTATGCACAACATAATTAAGTTGTGAACAAATAAATGATGTCTGTGCGTTGAGATATTGACTGACACGTGCTCGTATGAGTTACACAAATATATATACTATATATACGTTCTTTTTCGTATAAGAAAAACAAAGAAAAAAAGAATGCTACGATATATTTTATAATCGCTGAGAATTACGTGGCTATTAGAAATATTTTCGAAATATCAACAAACTCGTTTTCTTCTTTTCTCTTTCTTTTATACACACATAAATAAACGAGCATTCTATTTCCTCTTTCCTCTTTTTCTTTTCTCTTTTATTTTTCCTTGCATTATTACGTATAAAAAGAAATTTCTATGAAAAAAAGGAAGAAAAAATAAATGAATTGAGAACTGAAAAAATTTATTATACTAAC
>OU964964.1:3948857-3951357 GCA_918808275.2 Dolichovespula sylvestris | reverse complement strand
TCTCTCCTCTTTCTTTCACGGTTATTTCTTTCAAACGTTTGTATTATTACTGTTAAAGATGAAGATAAGAAAAAATGTGACCGAATTTGAAAATAACAAATTATCTCTTTTTCTGTTATTTCATAACAACTTTTTTTACTATTACTGTTAATAACTTAACATTATTAATATGTCCCGTCAACATTGCTCTTCATGTTTTTCTATATATTTTATATCGAGATTTGTCTTTTCTAATCATTGTATTTTATCTGTCTACATCAAAATGTGTGCGCGTATATATATATATATCGATAATGACGATTACTGAAAAAAAAAATAGACAAATTCCTTAGAAAATTCGAACCTGAAGATATGGATTGTCTTGGCGACTCAGCCTGATTGCCTCCATATCCTGATCGATGTTTCGCGTTCTACCTGGTGTCGAGGTTAAAAAAGAGTGCGACGGTGAGGGCTGACAAGCGACGTCGACGTCGACGGCAGTGACGCTCAAGGTCGACGGAATCCTCGACACGGCATTGTCGTTCTCGTTTCCCCCTCGACGGCACGTGTTTGCGATAATGGCTGAAGGTACATATATTACATTTCGTATATAACTATATAGATATCTGTATACTTGTGCGTTTCGTGTGTGTGTGTTTATGTATGTATGCATGTATGTATGTATGTGTGTATAACGTTTATGAGATAGAGAACGTATCTATAATACATGTGCACGTGTGTGTATGAGTTCACTGCATTGATTTGGTACTCTGATAGAGCGAAGCACGAAATCTTTACATAGAACGAACAACTTCTCTTTCACTCTATTTGTCATTAATATTTATGCAATGCATGTTAAAATATGGAACTAGGTAATAGTGGCTCTCCACCATCATTGAATGGATAATTAGAGCCCATTAAATACTCTTTTCGAAATAGAATCTTATCGTTCATTACATATTCGACGAATTAGAAGTATATTAAATTCCTTTTTTCTTATAAATATATATATATATATATATATATATATATATATATATGTGTGTACATGTATAAAAGATGTCCTACGTAAAATGTTAAAAATTATTTTTGCGGATACATATGAAATTATTAACTGATTAATATTAGAATTACACAAATCCACGTGAATGGCCGATTTCAGATGTTTTTTTTTAATAATTATTAAAATCATAATTATTGCAGATACGTGAAGCAAATATTATTTTCCCCGATTTGTTATTATAAAATTTAATTAAGAAAAAATAATAATGGATTGAAAAATAAAATGATAATGAATTTGTCTTCAAGTAAATTGTTTGTTAATAAAAAACAAATGATGTATGTGTGTGTATCGCACAAACTTTTTGTTAATATGAGACTGGAAAATTAAATCTATTCCTTTTTTCTATTTATATAGGCCATCCTTGTATATATAATTTATGAAAACATACCAGGTGACTCGATCCTAGGAGAACGTTCCATTTCTTCGTCCTCGTTGATCTTCATCCCTAAATTGAGCTTCCTCGATTTAAAGAGGCTCGTTAGAAAGGCGGTACCCTTGCGCTTTACACGGTCGTATCGGTGCGCGTTTTCTGCTGACACGTGTATCATAATTTACCTGGAAATTAATAATGTTCCAAGTATCGATTAATTAGAGACTCGTAGAAGCGTGTATAAAGGAAGATAGGGAGCCTATACTACTCGACCTAGACAAAGGACTGCCATCATTACTAGTCAAATTGAAAGTGATGTTTTCCACTTTATCGAACTTACCTTCCCCCCTCTCTCTCTCGTTAAGTACTTCGTCCTTTTAACTATTGTTTACTATAATCGTCTAACCGATAATTTGACAAAGTGTTTGAGTTAAGTTCGTTGATATATATGTATTTTTATTGTAGAATGTTTATTATAATAGATGAGGAAAATGTGGGAAAGAAAGAAGGGAAATAAAATAGCCACTTGAATCGAATTATTAGTAGTCGAGTAGAAAAAAGGCAACCCTTCCGAAGGTCGACACCCGTATCTCTGTTGAGTGGTTGTTACATTGGAATTAAGTGGCGGTGCTCGTTATGCCGAATGAAAAAGGAAAGTAGTGAGAATGAGAAGGTACAGTAAGGACGTAGATATCTCTCTCTCTCTCTCTCTCTCTCTCTCTCTGTATATATATATATATATATATATATATATATATATATATATATATATATATATATATACACATAAAGATATACAGTAATGAGCTTCTTCTACAAAAATGAGCTTTACTTTATCCCTCTTTCTCATTCTTTCTTTTCATTTTTGTACTCGGAAGAAATTTACTACCACTAGGGCTAGCAAAATCCTATTAACGGTAAACGTAAACACGTGTTCCGATGATAATCGATCGATCCTTTCTATCCAACGTATAAATTTATTTTGTATATATACATACACGTGTGGAGGTTCATGTGTGTGTATGTGTCGTATATCGCGCGCTCGTATGTATGTATTTATTGACTATACTTGATTACGAGTTGATCGA
>OU964964.1:3923857-3943857 GCA_918808275.2 Dolichovespula sylvestris | reverse complement strand
TCGATTTACAGTATAACAAAATTGCATTTATTATATGTATGAATATGTTTTTCTTTGTTAACTTCTGTCCTTTCCCATTAGATAATGAAACACAAAAGAGACATTTCGCTTTTAAAAAATTTCACTTTAGCAGCATACACCACATGCACGTAGTACGAATATCTCCATCTTTTTATTTATTTTTTTTTCTTATTTTTTTTTTTGTTTTTTTTTTTTACAAATTTTTTCTCTGTACTTATCTCTCGTTTCTTAATATTTTATTTATTTTTTTTTGTTCTCTTTCCATCCATTCTTCTTGTTATTCACTAACAAACAGTTCGCATATCTCATGGTTATAAGACCCATCGTTGATCTCGGAATCATAATATTATTGTATATATCATAGATACATACATCTACATACGCCTCGCATATTCTCCACATACTCGTTGTGGAGTCTAAAAAAATGAACACGTACTATCAGGACAGTCTAACACTTTCGTCGAGCGTATCTTGATTATATAAAATAATCAAAACAAAAAAAGAAACAATTTTGTTCTTCTCAAATCGACAAGTAAATAGTCTGTCTGCGATATAGGAGAAACAAAAATAATGTACTATTTTTTCTTGTTTTTTTTTTCTTCTTTTTTTTTTTTTTAAGTACTTGTCACCATAACGATGGCGAAGATGACGACGACCAGGTCGTGAAACACATTCGAATGCGATTGAATAAACTCAGTCAAAAAATAACAAATTTCTACGTATCGCTAACGACGACAAATCTCTACGAAAAAGCGCTCGACATAAAGTGCAGTACATATGTATACGGTAGGTATATTATATATAGGAACACCTCGCGAGAGGTTGGCGTGTTTGTAGTATTAGAGAAAAAAAAACAGAAAAATAAAGAAACGAATAAGTTCTCTCGTTAGTTTTCCCCTTCTACGACACAACATGCGTCTACGAATATCCTTCGTATAATATAATATAATATAATATAATATAATATAATATAATATAATATAATATAATATAATATAATAATAATAATAATAATAATAATAATAATAATAATAAAATAATATTAATATTAATTAAAAAAGAAAAAAAAGAAAAAACATAACGAACTCTTCGTTACAAGCTATTAACAATTCTGGAACGAATGGTTTGCGTTTTCGTACGCCTTTTTTATCTCGATAATATCAGTTAACGGTATAACAAAAGGTCCAAATCATAATAATGATCAATTAGCGATAATAATATAATATTAATAATAATAGTAATAATATAGACGCTCTCTGCTAATGCTATCGATATGTAAATCTAGAAAATTTCTACGCTTCCGTATAAATTACAGCGACACCAAGAAACATTGTCTAATATTATGCATAAAAATTAATTCATATTATTTCTCTCTCTCTCTCTCTCTCTCTTTTTCTCTCTCGCATTCACTGATTTTCTTCACCTGTTCCCCTCTTTCTCTCTCTTTCTCTCTCTCTCTCTCTACAATATATAATCTATATATATTTTTATATGTATAATATAAAACATTTCAATAAATCACAGTTACTTAAAAACGTTCGCTTTCTTTCCTTCTTCTCTTTTAAACTACCCTCTTCTTTTCTTTGCCGCGTGTGGCTCGATAGTTCGTTTTATCGCAATAACGAACAAATAAAACAAACAAAACAAAAAATAAAATGGAATGAAAATGAAAATGAAAATGAAAATGATAATAATAAAGAGAAAAAAAATAAAAATACATACGTAATACAATGTAGTCTTGTACGAACATGTTTCCTTCTTCCTCTTTCTTCTTTTCTCTCTCTCTCTCTCTCTCTCTCCCTCTCTCTCTCTCTCTCTCTCTCTATTTCGAAAGCGAAGATAGCTTCATAATAATAACAAGCGTTGCTCATATACAGACAAATGACAGATTCTAATCAGGGTAAAGAAAAAGAAAGAAAAAACAAGAACAAGAAAAAAAAGAAAAGGAAAGAATAGAAATAATATAAAATAAAAAGCTTTAATCTCTTTCTTCCTCCTCGATTCGCTAAGAATAACGATCTCGAACACTAGTCACCTTTCCTCCCGCACTCACTTGAAAACGTAACGAACGTCTATCCGCCGTCTCTTCTCACGTCTTTTTACACTTTCGAGGGATGACGTTTGCAGAAATATAAGCACGTGTCTAGTTGTGTAGTAGAGAGATGCGTCACAAGTGTCATATGAATCACGCAACTACACAATGATGACGACAAAGTTAACGTCAAGAAGAAACTTCCGTTTTCAAGATATTTACTTTTTCCCTTCCTTCCTTCCTTCCTTCCTTCCGTTTTCCGTCTTTCTTTTCTTCTTCTTCTTCTTCTCTCTTTCTCTCTCTCTCTCTCTCTCTCTCTCTCTCTCTCTCTCTCTCTCTCTCTCTCTCTCTCTCTCTCTCTCTCTCTCTCTCTTTCTTTTTTTTTCTTTTTTTCTTTTTAAATTAATTCATTCCGCCAATCGAGAACGATAATCAAATTAGGTTCACGATATTCTCTTACGCACTTGTACATACACTCACAATGTTCAATTTCTTTTATAATTAATTAATTAATTAGGAAAAAGAAATATTTCTCGCTTTATCTTCGCACTTTCTCTCTCTCTCTCTCTCTCTCTCTCTCTCTCTCTCTCTCTCTCTCTCTCTCTCTCTCTCTTTTTCTGTCTGTCTGTCTGTCTGTCTATCTGTCTGCCTTGAAGATACTGAAAATACTGACTACTCTGAGAAACTAGTGATCGCACGCGAGTTACAGGCATACATATATCGTGGCCATGATCGATATGATAAAAGATAAGAGAGTACATGCTCGCGCTTTACGTTCCTTTGCGTGAAAGCGTTGACTTTCGTTCATAAGGGATATTATTAATCGTCATGAAATATGTACGAGCTAATCCGACTTTCTAATTCTACACAACGAGCCAATTCAGACGTCGTTAATTAATTTCTCATTTGTTTCTTATAAGATGTTATTCTATGTATAGGTGCGTGTCTATGGGTGTACGTGACTGTGTACTATCGTAGCTTTTCATTACATCCTTCCTCCTTCACATAGCTTTTAATTATTATCAAATATGGATAAATTCCGCTTTCTTTCTTCATCTCGCGCGTGTAATATTACAAAGAAAAAGAAAAACCGAACATTTTTTTGATCTCGCATGTAAGATCATAAAAATGAAAAAATATATAACGAGCACTGGTATAGTGACAAGTAAAAAAACAAATATATACCATAAACGAAAAAAGAAGATCGGTTAATCCATTTCAACATTCTCGACATTTTGGTTGATAAAGACTAGCAAATGTTTTGATGTTTATTTACAAACGTTTAAATATATATATATATATATATATATATATATATATATATATATATATATATATATATATATATATATAATATGTATATATGTATAGAACATTCGCAATTTTTGTTACATAATATGAAGCATCTTGCCCTTTAGAACTTTCATATAAATTCTATATTTTTGTTTAGTGTGTGTGTGTGTGTGTGTGTGTGTGTGTGTGTCGTTGGCTCGTTGGAAGTCTCAGAATCCACTCATACTTTTTATTTTCCATTTTCTTTTTCTCTTTCCTTTTTTATTTTTCTTTCTTTTTAATTGTTCTATAATAATGGCAGCTTCAAACACAGAAAAAAAATCGTTTTTCCTTAACGATTGTCGATACGGCGAGTAAGAGGAACATGTAGCTGTATGTCGTCTTTAATTACGGTAGTGTTGGCACGAAGCTTAGACAGGGCCTAAACATGTTTAGAAAGAGATGAGTATCTCCGTAAGTAAGAATTATGAAAATTATCTCTCTTTCTCTCTCTCTCTCTCTCTCTCTTTATATATATACACACATACGGTCGCGAACATAAGAAAATACCCAACAAAAGTCGACTGTCTCGCGTATGAGCTTTAAACGATAATCAAAGTCATACCATGATACTTATATATACAATATACATATAAATAAATAATTAATTAATTAATTAATTAATTAATTAATTCGTTCGTTCATTCATCAAAAGTGATCAAACAAAATCTATTCGTCTAAATGAAAAGATATACAAACCTTTTAAGATACCTTTGTATTTTTACATTTTTACTTTTCTTTCTTTTCTTTTGTTTTCTTTTTTTAATCTCACCAATCTTGTATAAGTCAATAAATAAATTCGTTTTCTTTTCATGGAGAATTCTTTCTAACAATCGTTAGATTATCTCAAATGATATTATCTATTTATTTATTTATTTTTTTTTTGTTTGAAAATACTGGTCAGCGAGAAACAGTTCCTAAATAGACTTTGCAATGAACAACGAGCTAAACGAACCAATGAATTTAAACAAAGAAAAAGAAAAAAAGAACGAAAAAAAGTACATGGCCGTGAATAGTACGTGCGATAGTACGTCAAAATTTATCGTTTATATTCGTCACAGATTCAAAGGGGAAATCGGCCGCGCCAATTATTTTTATCTGACAGTCATCGAGTAAATATATGTATGTTAAAACTGACAAGTTTTAATCTATTTTTATCACCTTCCATTATTTGACCGATTTTTGTTAATCTCATCGAATCCCAAACTCGAAGAAAATAAATGCGACTTATGTCGAAAATTCACTGCCATCATTAAACCGATCATTACCTAAAAAAATGCACGTACTTACACATAAGATATACGCATGTAGAAGAAAAACATAAATGAAGCAACGAACGTGTTACATAATAGATTCTCTCTCTCATACGCACATCTTTTTCCTAACGATGAAGATTCAAAGAGGTAGGTACTTATGCCAACTCTTAAAAACCGTTCATGAATCGATACAAAAATCATTCTCTAAAACCTCACACTTATTGCGGATATAATTATATACCCCCCTCGTACAATAATAATAATAATAATAATAATAATAATAATAATAATAATAATAATAATAATAAAAATAAAAATAATAATAATAAATCTATATATGTAAATATAATAATAATATTAATATTAATAATAATGAAATGTCCTTTCTAGAAGCCATATACATAAGAAAACAATGTTGGCAGTGAACTTTTCCATTACTATTTGCTTTTGCAGTCGGTTCACTGTGAAACGCCGCTTAAAATTACCGGCGGCCACGAGTAGTTTATAGCAAACATCGATCGTCAAAAATAATCGTGTCGCGTTTTTTAGCGCATTAAACTAGAGTTATAATAAACTTTTGTATGTACAAAAATTTACATGTACACGAAGAAAATTCCGAGGTGTGTGTGTTGTTGTCGTCGTCGTTCAAGATTACCGATAACAAATTAGAAAGAGGAACGAGAAGGTATTCTTTTTTCGTAGAGATTTTGCAAACCTTCCTTCCGTATTATTTGTTTGCATTTTCTTTTTGTTTTAGGAGAGAACGTTGACCTCGCGAGGAGAACCGCAAACATTGAGAACACTACTAGTTGAATTTGGAGTGATCTGGCTGCGTGCTTCATTTTGCGCCTGTCTTATAGCTTCCTTGTACGGTCCACGTTTCTTCTTATTGTACCGTGTCTGAAATGAAAAAATAGTAGGAAAAGGGGAATGAACACACACACACACACACGCGCGCACGCACGCACGCACGTTTTCACTCGTAATCTATTACGATATGACGATTTAATTTATTATACTGAAAGTATAGTCAATACCTTGAATGTTTCGAGGAAGGGACTCAGCTGATCGCAGGACATGAGAGAACTAGTCGAGGAACCGTACCAAGCTACGTGAGCCTGTGGTCCGGACGATGTACCATCCTCCTTACAGGAAACCGTAATACTGAGAACCTGTAACGATTTTAACCAATTAATGGAGATTAACGAACATAGTCTTAGTATCAGATTAGTTTTCTTGTGTATATATAACTACATTTAGTTATATATAATATATACATGTATGTATGTATGTATGTATGTATGTATGTATGTATGTATGTATGTATGTATGTATGTATGTATGTATGTATGTATGTATGTATGTATGTATGTATGTATGTATGTATGTATGTATGTATGTATGTATGTATGTATGTATGTATGTATGTATGTATGTATGTATGTATGTATGTATGTATGTATGCATGCATGCATGTAGATATGCATATATGTATTGATGTATATATTATATGTACCTTTCCCGGCCACCAAGGGAAACCATGGATCTTTCCCCACACAACGTCCCCAACGTCCATTCTCCTGCCGTTGGCAGTGAGACAATGAGCCACTGGCGTTGCTGCCAAACGCATGACGAGAGGGTGCGACTGGGGTGGAAAATCCGGGGCAGTTTCTCCGGCATCCACTTCAGCCTCCTGTTCGCTGAGCTCGTCGCTACTGGCGCCGGGGCTTTTGCAGCCGGACGAAGCGTTGCTCACGGGATAATCGCATCTTGCGTAAGCGTTCGTGTTCAACCTCTTCAAAGAGATTGAGAGTTTCTGTTTCAGGCACTGTTCCTTTATAGCCGTATAAGTTTCACCACCCGGTAGAACGTTCCAATTTTGTTGGCATTCCGTTGTTGTTGTACCAGACTCGACAAAAGATTCTTGCTGTTGTTGTTGTTGTTGTTGCTGCTGTTGATTCTTGTGTTTGCGATCATCCTTGTGTTTCTTCTTATGTTTCACCTTATGCTTACGACGATGATAAAGCAAGGGATCGTAGCTTGGGTTATATCTATAAAATAGAAATCTTTTTCTTACTGTCTGATCTCAATGATCAAGATCGTGATATGCGTGAGAGTTACTACTTTAACGTACCGTGGAGAACCATTACAAGGAGATCTGGCCGGTGAGACACCGCCACCCAACATTTTCCTTCTCGCTTCCTTTTTAGCTTTCTTCAATGCCCTTTTCGCGGCCTTAGCACTGGCGTCCTTTACACCCTGTTTCTGCGGATCTATCTGCTCTTGCCCATCGTCCTCGACATCCTCGCAATAGTCGTAACCATTATCAAAATTCCTTGGCAATTCCAAAGGATCTCGATCGGTTTCACCTTGCACGTCATCCGGATCATCGGTCTCCTGCTCGTATTCCGGATCCTGAATCTTCGAAGGTATCTTCAATACGGTACCCTCTCCTTGAGCACCGAATGAAATTTTGATAATAGGCGTGGTCCTAGTAGTTCTCGTTGGATCCTCGAACACGGACTCGTCCCAAAGATCCTCCATAGAACCAACAGATCTTTTTTTCCTTGGAACTCGACCGATCCTCGGTCTCATCGTCGAGTCAGCCGCAGCCAAGGTCTTCTTATCCTCCTCCTCAGGCACCTTAGCGCTTTCCACCGACGAGCTACTCAATCTTCTCGGTGTTGCGCAATAAGCCATTGAAGGATTACTATCGCAATCCGTAGATTCAACTCGATCCTCTGGACGCGTTAAGGTGTTCCTGCTGGAATCATCGGCCTCGCTGCTGCTACTCCAATAGGTAGATGGTACTCCCGTTGGCAGTTCTACCTTACCTACGAAATCAGGTCACGATATCAGTTTCTACGAGACATCTACGAGAGACTCTATCGGGTGAATGTGTGTGTGTTTTTTTGTTTTTGTATTTTTTGTTTTTTTTTGTCGAATCTATCGTAAGAGACTCTTTGAGGACTCACCAGGTCCATTCATAGCGTTGCTGATCTCGTTCGGTTGTAATCTTGAAAGTTTTGGTATCAAAGAAGACGTTCCAAGCTTCGAGGAGTCAGGACTCGACGAGGATGTCGCTGGTTTCATCACCGTTGACGTCATCATCATTGCCGTCGTCGCCGTCGCAGTCATCGTCGTATTCGTATTTTCCGAAAGGAATGTCCTTTGATTCTTTTGCGGCTGCTGACTACAACGTTGACGATCGCTTCTTCTCGTAGGTACACTTGGTTGCTGCTGATGAGTTTGTTGCTGATGGTGATGCGAGTGTTGCTGAGTTTGTTGCTGCTGTTGTTGCTGTTGTTGTTGCTGCTGCTGTTGCTGTTGCTGTTGTTGTTGTTGCTGTTGTTGCTGCTGCTGCTGCTGCTGTTCCTCATCGTGCTTTCGTTTTCGGCTTACGTCGACGTTCTCGCTATTCTCGTTACAAATCGAACGACACTTGCTACAGAGAACTTGACGCGGTCTAAGCCTGACCGTCGGCCGTGCGTTTTTATATCTAGCTGGTGGATTTATGCTCCTACGTAGGTCGACCTTAGTCGGACCACTCGTGTTTTTCCTATCTTGGAAATAACTGAACCGTGCCGCGATCGTCGCCAACTTGTCGCCATCGGGATCCGGTACCGGCTCCGGAGGTTGAACGCCACAGGGAAGACCCCTGTAAAATTTCAACAAATGTTCTAACTTCCTTTTTCCATCTCCTTTCGTTTAATCGATAATTTCAACTCCTTGCGTGACGCAACTGTTAATGAAATATAAGTAATCACTATTTATTAATTATAAAAAAAATAATTAATCATTCTCTAACTAATCGTCGTCGACGAAGTAATTGATGTGTATGATGAAAACGTATTTGTTAATAGATATTTTATTAACATCGACAATGAAAATTATAGAAAGTTTCTCGATGAGAAAATATAAATAGAAATTATCGACGTTGAAAATTTATAATCGAGAGAGAGAGAGAGAGAGAGAGAGAGAGAGAGAGAGAGAGAGAGAGAGAGAGAGAGAGAGAGAGAGAGAGAGAGAGAGAGAGAGAGAGAGAGAGACAAAGAGATAAATTTTGTAACGAGTCTGATGTACAATACAAGCGGAAGGAATTCCGTTATCGCTTAATCGCCTGTTTCGGAGCCCCAATATTGATTTGCGAAATCAGGGTTGGTCCGACGAAGCGTCGATAAAGTGCTCGTCATTAGCTTTATCCGCGAATTAACGTCGATCGCAGACGCGTGAGTTCGCATTTTTTAAATTAACTCCGTTTTTATGCGAGCACATTCGGGTCATTTATCTACGTTGTTATACAGGGTGATCTAACAAATTAAGAGAAGAGAAAAAAACGTTTCCTTCTTTTTTATTATTATTATATTATTTTTCCCCCTTTTTATAAATTTCACGCAATCCAAAAAGCGTTCAAAACTTTTTCAAATCATTCGATAATATACACTCAGTAATTTACGTTGAGTTATAGAGTGATTCAAAGATATTAGTTCCTTTCTTTTTTTTTTCTTTTTTTAATTATTTTTGATAGCTACCACGTGATTACAAAAATGCTTAAAATGTCATGAATGAGAACGAAGGACGACCATATATACTTCAATCTCCGTAATAATTTACGTTTCGAAATTATATTCTATTTATAATCGGCTCGGTAACGATAATAAGTACGTAAGTAACTTCAAACTAATGTATTAGAATGTAGTCAAATTTTCGACGAAACTTAGAAACTTTTGATAAGGAAGCATTTTACATGATATTCATTCTAAACTTTCTTTTCGGCTTCGTCAAAAAAACTCGCATTTGAAATTTACATATGATCAGAAAGATTACATTTTTTTAAATAAAAATCACTACACCCCTCCTAACTTCCCTCTCTTCCAAAAAAAGAAAAAGGAAAAGATCGGTTAAGACTAATCACACTATAAAGAAATATCAGTTTCAACATTAACGCATAAAAAAAGAACTAAAAAAACAGCTGATCACAAGCATCAGTTTCTACATAAATCGTCCGTTCTAGATGCGTTAAGAAGATTTTTTGAGAGAATCCTTTGAACGACCAACAAGAAAAAACAAATGTATTTCAATAAATAAACCGACTTATAAGACGGTACCATTGTTTTGTCAGTATGGTTTCGTAATAATGAAAAACATCTGCGTAATGCAGAGAATCTGTGTTCGCGCGAGCCACAAGAGATTATTGGGCAACGTGGTGAACGTCTACATACCCACATAGCAACGCACGCGGCCACACACACACACACACACACAGCCATGTACACATCTATTTTATTCGGTCGGTTTCGCATGTGTGTGAGTACATATAGATTATATACACATATGTGTATATATATATGTATGTGTGTGTATGTGATAATCATACATCTATATATAATATACGTACATATGTATACACAGAGAGACAGACAAGCAAGAAGACAGACAGCAACCACGACGTATTGATTCCTAGAGGGCAGACAGAGACAATGAACGATAGCCTCGACTCAGTGTATTCATTAATATTTTTCAACTTTTCCTTCACCTTTTCCCGGAAGTAACTTGTTCAGATAACTGAGTAAAAGAATTTGGAAAAAATTCGTTTAAGAATGATACAATATGATTTTCAAGTTTCCAAAGAGATAAGAAAAGAGAGACAAATGCGTGTGTGTCTTTACCCATACACACACACACACACACACACACACACACACACAGAGAGAGAGAGAGAGAGAGAGAGAGAGAGAGAGAGAGAGAGAGAGAGAGAGAGAGAGAGAGAATTGCATCAACGTATGTCACGTTTCCAGAGAATTACCTAACTTTCCGTGATCTCTCGAAACACCTACGTACGTTGTTATCTTATACATTACCCGTATCTGTCGTGCACAGCTGACGCGTCCCCTCTCTCTGTTCGTTCGTCCGTCCGTCCGTCTGTCTGTCTGCTGTCTGTCTGTCTGCGCTCTCCCCCCCCCCCCATCTCTCTGTCCCTTTCTCTGATATTACAAATGTTTGTGAACTTGCACGAACGTACCTTACTTTAGAAAGGACGGACATTTAACGTCAAGAAAGAAGATATCCTAACAGAAATGATTCGTTTCGTTTTCTAACTGGCGCCATATGTCACGTGACACATACACGATCGCTAAACGAAGAAAAGATGGCGACAAAGATTCCGCAAATGGCCATTTGAAAATGGCCACGAAGCACCATAAACAAAATTTTACATTCGAAATATTAACATTAACATTAAACACAGTTTAGACGATGATGATAATAATGATGATGACGATGACTATGGATGACGATGAAATTCGTGTTTTTAAGTTTCATTAATGAAAAGTAACGGTTTTATTTTAATAATTCACCGCACTATCCTCTAAGGATACATATACGAGATAATCTTTGTTTTATTGCGAAGAACGAATATGGTTTTCGTTTATTGTTTATATATATGTATATGTATGCGTAGCCTGGTATCTTAGAACGTTCTCATTTCCCAGGGTTTCAGCTACGTTCCAGGGTATAAACCAGTAGCGTACCGTTGTGAAGAGTAATTAAGGGACGCGCAATTACGGACACTATGTCCCGAAATGAGTAATGAGTTTTCAGGCTGGTGTTACGGCTGAGATAGCGCGAAACGAATAGACCGCGAGAGCGATATTTTTTCCTTTTCTAACCTTTCTCGCTATCCCCCCCCCTTCTCTCTCTTTCCAGTAATAGGAAAAACAAGAGAAAGGATTTTGTTATAATTACACGGTTAAACGATTTTTATCTATTCTTTTTTATGTTATCTCATTTTGTTTTATTTTATTTTATTTATTTATTTATTTTTTAATTTCTTTATCCTATTCGAAATGCCGGAAATTGCTATTGGTAATAAAATTAAGAGAAAGGATGAAATTTTAGCAATCAAACTTTCACATTTCGTAATCCTATGGAGGAAGGTTGTCCGGTTAAGCGAGACTCGAATTCGAGAATATTTCTGCTACGGAGAATGCAAAAAAAAGAAGAAAAAACCACGAATAAAAAAAAACAGTTTCAAATACCTATTGGACTAGTAAATTAAATATAAAATAATGTTTAATCGATAATACATTAACGTAGTTAAAAAAAAATAAAATAGTTTCGGATACTTGTTAGATCGTTAAATCGAATATAGAAAATATATTCAGTCAAGCTACGGTGTTTATTAAATTAACCGTGGTTGGACGAATAATAAAGTAAACAATTTCTGACACTCGTTAGATCACTAAATTGAATAGAAAAAAAAAAAATGTTCGGTCAACTTGCAGTCTTTTTATTAAGTTACCATGATTAAAAAGACGAGAGTAAATAGTTTCAGAGACACGTTGGATCGCTCAATTCAATAAAAACAAAACAAAAAAATGTTTCATCGAGTCACAGCGATTATTACACTGCCGATCAATTTTTCTTACAATTGCAATTATCTTATTAATTATTATTACGTAATAAATAACAAAAAATTATTTTCACAGCTACAATCGAACGCAACGAGACATCATTTCTTTTTTCTTTTTCCCCCGTTTAGTCGATTCAAATGAATACACCACATCCCATATAAAAGCTTAAAGAGAATTACTCGTGAACGCCAATGGAGAAGAAGCACTCGGAACTCGACTGAAGGAGGTCGCGATTTCCGTGTAAAATCGTTTCCTTACGCTTGAACGAACTTTAAGCAAGACTTAAGCCTTCCGTCGTTCCGGTAAACAGACTTTTCTTTTTCCCCTCCTATCTTGAAACACTCGAACAGCTGTTGTCTCTTTTCTTGTCCGTTTCTAAACGACTACAGCGACAACGACAACGATAACGACGACAACCACAACGACAACCGACAACCGACAACCGACAACGACAACGACAACGACAACGACAACGACAACGACAACGGCAACGGCAACGGCAACGGCAACGGCAACGGCAACGACAACGGCAACGACAACGACGACAACGACAACGACAAAGACAACAATGACAAAGACAACGACGACGACAACGATGGCAACGACGACACTATGACTACGATGACGACAGGGTGGAAAAGAGCAGAATGGTTTCCTTCTGCTCAAGCAATTTCAAGCTCGTGTCGCAATACATAGACGAAATAAGAGAGAGGAGAGAGAGAGAGGAGAGTTTCCTGGAGGTTCCAGCAGGTTTTATGTGTGCCCAACCCCATTCCTACCTCTACACACACATATATATATACGTACTTACACACATATCCAACAACCGACGGACGAAGAGAACATTTTCTTCGTCCTACCAACCCGAACAAAAGGGAGAAAATATCGTCAATGGCACTGCGAACGACGTCGTTCGTACCAAGGAATTATACGTATATAGAGGCACAACCAACCACAAGTTAGATATCCCAGTGAACCAAAATATCGCGTTAGACAAATACAATTTTTAATTAGTCAAGCCGAAATTCATTTGATCTACCTTTTAGAGAATAAAATACGCCGATATTTCTTTCTTTTCGAAGAATAAAAACGAGGATTTGCGTTATTTCATTCTGATATTTTTCGATAGAATATTGCGGAAGATCGAACCTACAAATTTCGAAAATTAATATCACCAAATCGAAATAAATAATATACGATAAACCCCACGAATAGGACTTTGTATGCGATGAACCGTCACGAATATAGCATATGGTTCAACGACATTGAACGATATTATCTCTCCCAATGGTTAAGAACTCATGTTCGGAGATCTTCTAACTGGTAATCGGAAGTATTTACTTATTCGTTTCCTTCTTTTATTTCTCCCTTTTTTTTATTTCTTTTCGATATATACACATAAGTACGTATATATACTACTGGACGTTAGAACATTCAACATAACAGGCATTTTCATGGTGTACCGCCCATTTTTGTAGGAAAAAAATGCTAGGATGATCGACGCAACCCACACAAAAAGAAAACACAACCAGCAAGTTTCTTTTTCGTCTACCCTATCTTTCTCTCTCTCACTCTCCCCCTATATATATATATATATATATATATATATATATATATATATATATACTCGTGGGAGTTACCTAGCGGTTTATTCCACAAGCGGAGTCGAGTCGATATCATAAGCGATGATATTATAGGAAACACACGTGAGACGCCTCGAGCGTAAGAACCTTCTGCCTGATAATGAAATTACACGAAAAACATCCTAATAATATAACCGTCTGTCTTATCGTCGATCGATAAATTTAGATAAAGAGTACGACGATCTAATTTCTATGAGAGAATAGAGAATGTGTATAATGAAGAAAATATGATATCGAAAGATTACGATCTGTCTTGATTGAACAAACTTCGATCGTGGATAAATTTACGCGTTGAATTTATGAATTAATAAACGAATTTCTTTATATATATATCGATATATATATACGCCTTACTTTCTATTTGTTCTTTTACTAATTATCACTTCTTCTAAATCCCACCCTTTACCACAATTCTCTCTAACGTAAACCACCGTCCTAACCACCCCCAGTTGTATCTACCTTTTAATCTGCATAGATACTACCAAACGATAACTTTTAAACAATGGACTCGATTTGAAAAGTAGAATTAAAGATACGGCCGAAGCAACAACGTGCTGTAATTATTGAAAATGAGATAGGAAACGTGAAACTTAATAATATGGGAGCGCGATGTTAAAGAGCATAAGAACGATTAGGAATAACGAGGCACCGCATTTACGACGCACGGTATGGCGATAGTTATTTCTCGTTTTTCTCGTTGTTATAAATAAAGGTAACAAAGTATCTTTTCTACCGACAGGGTATGATACCTGTCTGGCCTGGTCTTGTCTGGCTTGGTCTTGTCTGGCCTGGCCTGGCCTGGCCTGGCCTGGCCTGGTCGTCGAACTCGTGTTTTCCATAGTCAGTCTGATCCACGATAGCTTCACTGCGAATTTATCGATTTTCCGAGTACATACTCGCGATACACGCGCGTTACTTCAAAGGTCGTGACTACGTTTGCCCTGAAACTTCCCACACCGTCGGCTATTTTTTTCAAGCCACACTCGTGCTTTGTAAAATATTTACCGAATGCTAATAACCCATTTGCGACGACATCTGATTTTAAAGTTTGCTTTACCTTCGATAACGAATCCAAATTGTAACGCTTAACGGAATGTGTATTACCACATGCATGTACGTGTGTTCTGTTAAAATTGAAATCAATGACAATCAAGAAAGATCCATGCTCTTGGAAACAATCGAGAAACTAAATTCGAATCATTAGGAATTTGGAACTATTATTTATTCAACGAACTCGAGGATCTTAAAAAAACATAAATAAAAAGGATGAAAAGGAAAAAAGGAATATTGCAATTTCTCGACTAGATTATTCAGAGTCGAATAAAAAATTTCTTCCGTTAATATACGTCGGGTAGAAACGTGTATACATATCCGGTAACACTATGTATGTACGTCTTTCTTATCCATACCAGTTTCCCCTATTCATCCATCTGTCGCCTATCTGTCCACCTATGTCGATCTCTTTTACTCGTTCACTCGATCATACGACTTCTATATACCTGATATGCATATATATACCTCATACATAAGTGTGTGTATGTGTGTGTGTGTGGCATATAAATTATTTCTAGTGTGACATGTGTACGTATACATATAAATATGTTTTATATGTAATATGCGTACATATACATAGAAGTTTTATGTGTGCATTTGTATGTATGTATGTATGTATGTATGTATGTATGTATGTATGTATGTATGTATGTATGTATGTATGTATGTATGTATGTATGTATGTATGTATGTATGTATGTATGTATGTATGTATGTATGTATGTATGTATGTATGTATGTATGTATGTATGTATGTATGTATGTATGTATGTATGTATGTATGTATGTACGTATGTATGCACATAAATATATGCGATCAAATTCCGTGTTAGATACACGTGTGAGAGGAGAGAAGTCATTAGGACTGAAGGTGTATGTTACATCGATCAGCGAAAGCCAGGCGAATGCCAAAATAATGTTACGGCCCGCATGGCCTCCGCGATATGGTCGACGACAATGCGGAGCCACCGCCCATACGTATGCGATTTACCGACAGAAATCGTTTCAGACACTCTCCCTAACTCGACCCATCAAATTGTTGTATGTCGAGTCCGCTGCGTGTATGCGAAGTATGCGTACTAATAGACTTTTTGTACATTTTGTCACTTAAACTAATCAGCTTTTGTTCTAATTATATCTTACATTATTTTAATTGTTTAACAAACATATATATATACATATATATATATATATATATATATATATATATATACACACACACGTAATAGTATTATTAGTACATATTATCTCGTTCAATTTTTGTTAAATTACGTATGTTATAATTGTAATCCTAATTTAATGAAAAAATAAACACGAAATTATTATTTCACGATTGAAGTGATAAATGTTTAATTAAACGATAATTAAATGCAATTTGTTTTTTATAGTTCATTAGTAAAATTACGCATAGACATAAATATAACTATATTGATAGACCTATAAGTTAAATATACCTATAAACCTATAAGTTAGGTAACTTTGCTTATGCATATTTTGTATTTTACAAGATAAATAGATTTATACACGATAAAATGAATTTTCCTCTCCCGGTCTCTCTCTCTCTCTCTCTCTCTCTCTCTCTCTCTCTCTCGCTCTCTCTTTTCTATTCTTTTTTACCGCTCGTTTCCTCTCACTTTCTTGATATCAATTTCTCTGTTAGATTTCAACTTCTTTTTTTTTGCTTTCATCGCATATGCCAGCCTCGAAAATTCAATTTACCCTTCGATAAGCCGAAAAGACTATTCAGAAGTCACCTAGAGTAATTCCGGCTTGTTTATTTGCGGCCGTGCTTGAAACGACGAACCAACGATTTCTATCGCCCTATTTTTCTTTTTTTTCTTCTCTCTCTCTCTCTCTCTCTCTCTCTCTCTCTCTCTCTCTCTCTCTCTCTCTCTCTCTCTCTCTCTCTCACACACACACACACACACACACACACACATTCTCTCTCACTCTCTCTTATTTAGAAATAAAACAATTTTCTCGATGATAACGTCGAGTCCCACTTCCATTCGATACTTTGAGAAATGAAGAAAAAATAAATAAAAAAAGGACGTCAATCGGCGTAATGAAATTTTCCCTTAAACTTCTCTTACCCACTTACTTTTCTTTTTCATATATTATTGATCGTCAATTCGATAAATTCCCTGTAACTTCATGCGACTTACAAGAAGCAACCGTCTTCAAGATGGCGGCCACATTGGTGACAAGAAGAAAGAAGAAGACCATACTTCTAACATTACGTAACTTGATAGCGAAAAGAGCAAGCAGTCATAATTCTCATTCTATCGAGTCTCGTTTTACGTCGTGAATAAAGAGAGAGAAAAAAAAATGACCCCGGGGGACACAGCTTAGCCGAAAGCACGGATAACCATCGGAAGAGTGACCAAATTTAACGGGCATGAATGAAGCATGTAACGATGATAAATACGCGCATTTAAATATGGCTGAAATATTTTCTTTTTATAAACGAATCCTTTTTTTTTTGGCCCATGTGAACAATTTCTGAACGATTATAGTGACGTTTACGTAATACGTTTATATGTGTGTGTTTGTATGTGTATATATATATATATATAATATATTAATGTATATAAAATATAATATATATAATATATAAATATGTGAAACATACATATATGTTTACTTATGTCACAAAATAAAATAATTATCTAAGAACAAAATAAAGAAAATAAAATAAAAAGGTAATGAATTGCACTGCCGTCCGATTTTTTATCGTACCAAATAAAAAAACTACACCTTGTGACTGTTTTATGTTGACGTTGTTATTACGTTAATACTCGCAATTTAAATAAATCACTAACGAGACGGCATTGATCGCCTCGTTCTTTACAATGTTTCGAGTCACTGTCGTGTAAATTATTACATCTTTCTTTCATTCTTTCTCTCTTTCTTTCTATTTCTATCTCTTTCTCAGCAATGCTTGCCATTTCGTGAGATAAAGATTGACACCAAGACGTTACGTAATTTGATAGAGGCAACAATAAAAATAAAAAGACAACTTTAATGCTTTTTGTTACCATCAGAATATGTACGTCATTTGTGACTTGATATTTGTTGTTTAAAAATAACAAAAAAATACACATATATATCTGGTTGTTAAAACAAAATGATATATTATATTATATATATATATATATACATATATCTATAAATATGTATATCTGTATAAATATTTATAAAGAAATTATGATATACAGACAACAATAAAAATTTATCATCAGTTAATAACATCGCAAAAAAGTAGCTAGTAATGTTCCTCAAAGATTTCTTCATCGATGAATTAACCATTAGAAATTTTTCGAGATCTGCTTGAACAAATACAAAGGTACCTTTTGAAAGTAACAAAAACATCTGTTTCTCTGTGTACGTCGGGAAAAATATCTTCGTGCGTGCCAAAAAAATAAGGAAAAAGAAAAAGAAAAGTAACAGAAAACAAAAAGACTACCTACGCAAAATGACGTCCCTAACGAAATTGCCTAATGATTTTCTTCCAATGACTAATACTCTTTTCTCCTCGCCAATAAAATTCAATATATACGACCTTTCATCCTTACGATTTTATTTATCATAAATCATAAAAATGAATCGGACAACAAATTATTAAAAGAAATAATATATATATATATATATATATATTATTATTATTATTATTATTATTATTATTATTAAAAAGAAAAGAAACACATACTACGAACGTGATCATGTGTATGTAACTAACATCAGCTAACTATTAAGACAATTTGACTTTCACCTCGGAGACGTGCTATGCGTTCGGACAATATCGGAGAAGATCGATGAGAACAATCGATCTAATAATAATAATAATAATAATAATAATAATAATAATAATAATAATAATAATAATAATAATAATAATAATAAAGTAACTATTACATAACTCACAGAACGATTTATAAAGTCGTAACTCGTGACTACTGACGTAAAGTTATCTCCTTTTTTTTTTGTTTTTTTTTCTCTTCCTACCTTTCCCCTCCCTTTTATATATCCAAACCTTCTTTTTGCGACTATTGAATACATATGCGCAATTTTATGATTCAAACGACGTGACAAAATCGTACATCATAGCTCCGTTATACAATTAAAAGATATTCGAAATTGAACGTCGAAATTAAACGTTAAGTATAAATAAAAATGTGCTTGCATTGTACATACGTCTGTCCACCAAAAAAAATGGAAAGTAAATCGATCCTTAGAAGAAGCCTGCATACGACGCGTTCTAGTAACATTGTTACATACTATAGAAAGGAGAGAGAGAGAGAGAGAGAGAGAGAGAGAGAGAGAGAGAGAGAGAGAGAGAGAGAGAGAGAGAGAGAGAGAGAGAGAGAGAGAGAGAGAGAGAGAGAGAGAGAGAGAGAGAAATAGAAATTGCGGGGTAGGAATGGAAACATGACGCGTCCGACGTATCAAGATGGCCGACGGGATATACTTAAATGGTATCTCTAAAAGGATCACAATTTAAAGATGAAAGTTAATTAAATGAGTCTGATATAACGTTGAACTTTGAAGAAAATCGTACGGGAAAAAAAAAGAAACAAGAAAAAAGTTAATGAAAATCGTCTTTTTATTTTTTTTTCTTTCTTTTTTTAATATGAAATATCGTACCTCACTTTTATACACGTTTATCTTTCGTAAGAATTTTTCAAAATGGTGGACGGTTGCTTATCGACGATAATTATTGATTCGACGTAAGAAACGTAAAAATCCATGGGATTTTCCTTCGAAAAAAATAAATAAATAAAAAATCAAGTTCTAACGCATTAATTTTGACGAGACCGTGATAATGAAAATGGGACGATAAAGTACAATGATGGTTGAAATTTTCTTACTAGGCTATTAGAAATGATACTACGCTCAACGTGGTTTCGTAACTCAGCATGCTGTTGCATTGTAACTTACTTTATGATCTCGTACTACGCTATGTGCTTTTGATATTATAGAACTTAAGCATGCAAACGCTTACATAGAAGCTCGAGTACAAAGCGAGTAATAACGTTCAACGGTACAAGCATTTCGACGAAACAATTTCACACACACACACGCGCGCGCGCAGAGAGAGAGAAAGAGAGACATGGATCTTCGAATCGTTGTTCATAAAGTAAACTGAAAAAACCTGTGTCTTCCCACTTTCCCCCCTCCCGTCCCATGCTTTTCTCTCTTCGTGTCACCATCTTGTCGTTCATTTCATTATTATTGTATTTTTGTTTGCTTT
>OU964964.1:3878857-3918857 GCA_918808275.2 Dolichovespula sylvestris | reverse complement strand
AGAGAGAGAGAGAGAGAGAGAGAGAGAGAGAGAGAGAGAGAGAGAGAGAGAGAGAGAGAGAGAGAGAAGGAAAGAAGGAAAGAAAGAGAGAGAGATAGGACAAATCGTTACTTTCCTCATCGATCGGACACTCGTTTACGATATAGTACGAAATAAAAGTAAAAGAAAGAAAGAAACAGAGAAAGAAAAGAAAAGAAAAGAAAAGAAGAAAAAAAGGACAAGAGGGAAAGGAAGGAAGGAAGGAAGGAAGGTAGAGATGTCGGGGCTTGAAAAAAAGCATGTGCTTTTCCAGAGTCTCGTAAAGCTCTGCGTGACGTTTAACGCGACGCAATGCATCCAGGCCAAAAGAAGGAAAAGGAAGGATACAGGCGAACGATCGAGCGAGCGAGCGAGAGAGAGAGAGAGAGAGAGAGAGAGAGAGAGAGAGAGAGAGAGAGAGAGAGAGAGAGAGTGAGAGAGTGAGAGAGATACACACAGGACACGCACACGCAAATAGAGATAGAAGATACGATCACTCGTAACATTTGTCTTGCTACCGATAGAGAAGCAATTTTTTTTCTTTTTATCCTAAAGATATATCACTAGAGGATCAATGGGACGATCCAAAACGGCGACGGATAATGAAAAAGAAAAAAATAGAAGAGAAGGAAGAAGAGAGATTTAAAGGGGAGAGAGGGGTGGGCGAAGAAAAAAAGGAAAAAAAATTGGAAAAAATAAGAGAGAGAGAGAGAGAGAGAGAGAGAGAGAGAGAGAGAGAGAGAGAGAGAGAGAGAGAGAGAGAACTCGCGTGTCGCTGATTGTCGATCAGAATATAACGAGAAGCTAGAGTGTGAGTAGAGAGACTTTTATATATATGTAGACCGTCAGTGGCAGAGAGAAGAGAGAGACCGGAAGAGGCCTAACATATCGCACACAGTGGGCCCTAACAAAGGGCATCTCTTTGAGGTGATTCACCTCCGACGACTACGACGACGACGACGACGACGAAAAAGAGCCGATGACGACATGAAATTCGTCATATTGTCGCGATACGTTGAACGGTGACGTTTCGTCGAAATGACTACCGAATACATTGATCGATATCAGGATTAAGCGATTCGGCTTTAAAAGGAAATGGATGATATAAAGGAAAAGAGAGAGAGAGAGAGAGAGAGAGAGAGAGAGAGAGAGAGAGAGAGAGAGAGAGAGAGAGAGAGAGAGAATGAAGTGAAGTGTGTAACAGGAAGGAAGCGACGGCCGTCGCTCGACGGCGAACAACATCGAGACGATGAGTTTTTCATTGTTCTATTATCGTCAGATGACCAATATTTTGTTATAAATATTAATTGATAAGTGTTAACGTGATTACTTTAGTCGATAACTACGTACGTACAAATCAATTAGAAAGGAAGAAAGATAGAAAGATAGAGACAGATAGATAGATAGATAGATAGATAGACAGACATACAGACAGACAGACAGACAGACAGACAGAGAGAGAGAGAGAGAAAGAAAAGAACATGAGCACATTTTTAAGAAAGAAGGAGAGAGAGAAAGAGAGCGGGGAGAGAGTAGTATTTAACAGACAAACAACGTGTACAATTGTTAGAGAGAGAGAGAGAGAGAGAGAGAGAGAGAGAGAGAGAGAGAGAGAGAGGGATGCGAGCACGAGGTACACAGGTCGTACCAATCGCGGAACTCTTGTAAAACTACACATGTTACGTTCACACAGAGAGACGAATATAACGAACATACACACGCAGAAAGGAGAGAGAGAGAGTGAGAGAGAAACCTACGTACTTTAAGCAACAAAAAAATAAAAAAAAAGAATGTCATGAATAAAACTTATTAATTGATTTGTATACAGGTATATGACAACAAAGAAATAAGAGAGCAACATATATACAAAGGGAGACACGCAACACGCGCGACGCACGCATTATATATATATATATGTATAATATACACATACACATACACACACACACACGGATAACGTGTACGTACCTCTTGGTGGCGTCGAGGAGCGCACCCTGGAAACACTTGGCACCATGAACGAAGGACACGACGAGGATGTCCGGCAGGGCGGACTCGACGGTGACGAGGATCTTGTCGCCCCTGGCGAGCACCGCCACCGTGTCCGCCACCACCGCCGCCGCCATCTTGACTCGAGTTAGAAATTATTGCTACTACTCCTCGCGATCGTCGCTCTCAGACCCGTCTTCTCTCTCTCTCACTCTCTCTCTTTCTCTCTAGTTCGTTCTTTCTCTCTCTCTCTCTCTCTCTCTCTCGCGCGCTCGCTTGCTCGGTGGCTCGCTCACTCGCTCGCTCTCTCGCTCCCTCTCACTCTCTCACACTCACTCACTCTTTCTCTCTTTCTCTCTTATAGCGATGACGCGAGGAGCGGCTCGGGCTGCCTCGCTCGCCTCCGTGTCTATGGAGGCCATGGCCCGTGCGAGAGACACGCCGCGCGCGCGACACACCGATGGCCGCCGTAACGGGCTTACGGGAGTGGTGGGGGGCCAACGATGTCGAATGGTGGGGGAAAGAACCGAACGAGCGCCGACTGACGCGCCACGCCGTGCACAGCTGGCCGCCGACAGTGCCGTCAGCTTATCCCCACCATTTACCCTTTACTCAACACCGTATCACACTTACTACGGTACCCTAAGTATTTTTTTCTAATTTTTTTTTCTTTCTTTTTCTTTTTTTATCCTTTCTTTTTTAGTTTTCCCAACTTGTGATATACCATCGTAAATACCTTTCCGAATTCATTTACATTGAAATTATTCGAATGTATTCCTTCTTTCTTTTTATTTTTGTTTCTTTTTTTTCACCTTTTCAGAAAAATAGAGTTGACATATTTCAGCAATTTTCTTCGATCTCGTTTTCTCTATTTATTTCCGTTTTGATACTGTATCTTTTTTTTAAATTTATCTTTCTGCATACATTTAAATCATTTATATATATATATATATATATATATATATATATATATGTATATATATAAACATATGTATTTTTGCAATATTCAAATATTCAAATAATGAACGAATAAGTCTACAATTCTACGTTTATTGAGATTCAGTCGCGATTTTTTTTTTCTTCCTTTCTTACACTTTCTTTTTGTATGACCAATTGACACTTGAACGATAACAGACTTTTTTCAAATATAAAATATATACATATATGTGTATATATATACACACATACATAGGTATGTACATAGAACTATGTTTCCCTTGCTCGTCGATAAAAATATTCTTGCGCAGCCTCCCCGTTTGAGTTATTACGTAAGCTTCGTTCCCCTCTTACCAGAATGCAAAATATTTACTGGACTATGCCAAAAGAGAAGGAAAAAAAAAGAAGAAAAAGAAAAAAAATATAAAAAATTAAGACAAAAGAAAAAAAAATAAAGCAAATGAGAAGGAAAGTGTAAATTTTCGTCGTTGGCGAAGGAGCTTTCGTGCGAACGTTAAAGCGAGAGTCCAAGAGAGTCGCGTGACAATGACAACGATGGATGGAAGTAATGTATTGTATGACTCCAAGCTGTTACGCTCGAGGAATCTGTAACTATACCACAAGTGTTACAACAACGAACTAAAACAAGAGAAAGATAAAGAGAGAGAGAGAGAGAGAGAGAGAGAGAGAGAGCTTTGGCCATACGGATAATATTTAATCTGTATA
Organism: Dolichovespula sylvestris; assembly: GCA_918808275.2. Classification (NCBI taxonomy): domain Eukaryota; kingdom Metazoa; phylum Arthropoda; class Insecta; order Hymenoptera; family Vespidae; genus Dolichovespula; species Dolichovespula sylvestris. The sequence continues at coordinate 3,915,191 of OU964964.1, read as the reverse complement.
ATCCTATATCCCTCGAAATCCTATCCTTCGTATACTACGAATATTTCGGATATTTCGAATACTCGGGAAAGGTTGCTTCGAATGTTCGATATTCAATGAAATTGAATATCTAAGCTATGCAATAACCGAATCGAAGTGATACTACGATGACGAGAATGGCCACGATGATGAAAGAAAGTAGGGGGAAAGTGTCCTTCAAATTGTACCTTTCGTGATCGATCTAATCAAACGGTAAACTTTAATTTTCAGATAATAAAACCGGATAATTCTAATTGTACAAGCACCATTGTATAGAAAACTGATTTATTGAAGAAAGAAAGAAAAGAAGAAAAAAAAGAAAGAAAAAAAGAAATAAGAGGAAAAACCAAAAAAGTTGAAACAAAAAAAGAAAAACAAAATCGCTTTCGCACGTTGAATAATATTATATTGTTATTATTATTATTATTATTATTATTATTATTATTATTATTATTATCAAAATAGAATGACTAGCGAGAGTTGAAATAAAATACGCGAAAAAAAGTTATACATAATTAATTCCATTTATCGGCATAAATAACGACATAGTAGATCCCCCATAAGGACTAGACAAATATAGCTAGTTAATACGTTCCTGCGCTTGCAGCATGTGTCAGGACCGTATTAAACGATACGATTACCCCGAACATTAAAAAAATTTACACCTCGAAAAAAATACGTTCGATCGAAAAGAGAATTCACGAGTTTCCAAAAGTTAACTTACTTTTCGCTAAAAATTTTGTTTTTCGTCCTAATATTTATAATTTTTAAATGGGAACGCGTGTTACCGAAACGACGTATAGACGGCGAATCGGAGACTTTAAAGTGAGATTTACTTTCACACAATATATGTGCCCTCCTCTTTCTCACTCTCTCTCTCTCTCTCTCTCTCTCTCTCTCTCTCTCTCTCTCTCACTTTTGATACACGATTCATACACGCTATCTAAAAGCATTCTTTTCTTTCGATATATATATATATATATATATATATATATATATATATATATATCTATATATGATATATATATATATGTGTGTGTGTATATTCGGTATATTTTATATATAGTGGGGGCAATCTAAAAGAACGAGACCCTGCTCCCTATACAGAAAAGAATTCTGCTTGCAAGATTTGTTCTCTACCGTCAGGGTCGTCTATCAGGAAATAACCAGACACTAACGATCCTAACCTTCAAAAATGATGCTAATTTACGAGAGAAATATATAAATCTTTTATAATGAATATATCGATAGATTAAAATTGGTCGTACAGTATACTGTCCAAATTTGCAATGTTATTTTAATATGTAAATAAATAAGATTGCTTTTCACGAAAAAAAAAGACATTCAGAAATAATTTAATACTATAATATTGTCGTTATACGTATTATTGTTTGTTTTAATTGTTGTTGTTATTTTATTGATAAATAAATACAAACAAATACAGACGTATTATTTATTGGCCAATTCAATAGAACTTTACGTGGTAACGAGTTAATCGATCGATCGTTTCTCTCTCTCTCTCTCTCTCTCTCTCTCTCTCTCTCTCTCTCTCTATATATATATATATATATATATATATATATATATATATAAAACTTTGTGTTATGCATTTTTGAATTTTCATCGTTTAAATCATCTCGTGTTTTAACTACGTTCGTGGTTTGGCCACTATATCGCTTACACTCATAATTCAACGATCCTTTCGAAAACAAAAAAAAAAGGAAAAAAAGGAAGAAAAAAATAAAAAAATAAAAATAAAAAACGTCCTCTACCGAAAGTTAAAGTAACTAATTCTTTTTTGGAAATAGTGGCGAAACGTGTGTGTATGTGTGTCGAGACGTAAAGGAGGTCGAGTTCTACTTTTACGTGTACACGGAAGAGAGAACACGATATATATATATATATATATATATATATATATATATATGTAATGATATGTATATATATACACACAGCACACATATATATATCCGTACATGGCACGGTGACATCATACACGGGCACACCACCGTATGTTTTGCGGTGCACCTAAAAAGATTTCAACAAAAGCGAACGAGTGTGTGTACAGGTTGAAAACAAAGGAACGACCTTTAATATATGAGAATGCGGTGGTACACGTCGATGAAATTCGTGCGTACTTTTCAAATTCTTCTCTTTCGAGACGTGTACGCGCGTTATCTAAATATTTTTCCATATATAGTTTCATAAAAATTTTCTGTTATAACGTATAAAGAAAAAAATAAATAAAAATGAAAATAAAAATAAAAATTAAAATATAAGTATATCTTAATTTTCCATAAAAAGAACCAAGATCACATCGTGTAACTTTTAAGTCATACACCGTATCTTGTAAATTCGATGTCATTTTGTTGACGGAAAAATTAATGATTACTTCGTATTTGGGATTTTTAATACTTTTTATAAATTACACTTCAATATAGTACTATTATAACGTAATTATACTGTAAGAAAATTATAGATAGTATTCCTTGTGTTGATACAACGTAACTATAATTATATTTATAATTATAATTATCTAATAATAATTGGACTATTCTAATAATATATGCTTTATAAAAATATTATATATTTATACTATAATTAAGTGATAAATAAAAGTAACAAAAAAATTAATTAAAAAAAAAAAAATAGTAAAGTAGTATAATATTTACAATGTATAAATGACTACGTTAGTGAGTTAGTTATGTACGAATAAATTATATAATATATGTATAATATAATTACACAAAGTATTACTATTCTGCACTAAGTATGGTTTTATATTCTCTCTCTCTCTCTCTCTCTCTCTCTTTATAATAATATTATTACTATTATATATGATACTACATATAGAATATAACTATAGTATAAGAAAGAGCAGGAGTATAGTTTTATATTATAATATCATGTTATCCTAGTTTTCACGCATACGTTACATATATCAATTACTTTATAGATACAATTATAAAATATTTCGTTATAAAGGATTAAATGAATTAGTCAAATCAAGTTTATATGTGTTATTAATATTTCCCAAGATTTCTCTCTCTCTCTCTCTCTTTCTCTCCCCTTCTCTCTTTTGCGAATGGTCGTAATTTTGCAAATCGATGCATATGGAATATTTGAGTAAACGCTTTATACGAATGCATCATCCTCTACCACGATAGTGTCAATAACGTTGCGCAACTCCGAGAAATGCGCGTTCATATCGAGCGTTTTCGGCACCCTGGAGTATAACAAGAATGGCAGTTTCGATTAAGCACACACATATACTTACATACGTGTATCCATACATTCATACATGTACACAATGGTAGACTTAAGTATTACATACAGTAGGAATACGGAAAATGTATAGATATATGTAGATTCATAATGTACGAATTTTTAAGTCTATGTACATAAGTTTTCATACATATCGCAAATATGCATATGTGCATATATAAATATATGCCATATATACATGACAATCCATTTCCAGATATAGTAATTTCAATGTTTTTATTTGTCGTTAAAAAGAACATTGTTTTCTCGCCATCTTTGAATTACAAGAACAAAGGGTATAACGAGAATGCTTGTGCCAACAATAAACTAGCCCTATTCGAAGGGTCTTGTGAATATATATGAGTACACGTATGTATGTATGCATGTTTATGAAACGTATGAAAATATGCATGTATATATTATATATCGATATACGCATTAATACGTATTGTATGTATCTATTAAATTGGTCAATAAGTAATATATTTTATATCTAAATTAAACGATATTTAAATAAACAACACTAATATAATAACAATAATATAACGTTGAGTTAGACAATAAGAACTGGGTTTATATTGGAGTGTCCCATAAGTTTCTTCCTTTCTTTTCATGGTCATTCATAGCGTGGCACGGAAGAAACTTAGGGGAAACCGTAATATATACATCATATATCATTTTTAATAAAAAATATTGAAAATACTGTTATTTATTTAGAATATAAAAAATGCATAGTCTCTCTCTCTCTCTCTCTCTCTCTCTCTCTCTCTCTCTTCGGATCAATCCGAATAGGTATACACGTATTTAATATTTCGAAAATGTTCAAACGTTTTGAAAATTATTATTAAATTTTATCTCCGACGATAAATTAAGTTTTATCTACGTCGATGCATCGACGTGCATGATATATCCCAAATATGTATTATTAATTAACGGTTAAAACAGATATGATTTCTTATCGGGAAACTGTTATCTATATGAGTATTACGTTACGAGGTAAGAACTATAATTACTATCTATTCGCACGACTGGTAAATTTCTCTCTCTCTCTCTATCTATCTATTTCTCTTTCTTTCTCTCTCATTCTCTGTCTATTCTTCTCGTATTTAATAATTCACAATATAAAAAATATTCACACGCGTACGTACGAACGTCGAGAGTGAAAGAAAAAAAAGTCACAAAGGGTGAAGAAATAAAAGGAAAGTAATTGACAATATATACATCAGAGACGTTTGATGTTTGATATTCCTAGCAAAGAATCGTATTTCCATATTTCACATTTGAGAGAGAGAGGGAGGGTAGGGAGGGACATACAAAGCAAACAGTTACGTGGAAGAGCTCGTTCAACTATATGCACGTAAGAAATAAAAAATATAAAAATGAAAGAAATAAAGAAGCAAGAAATCGAATGATTTCCTGATCGCAATAATGATCAGTTATGTTAGAACTGCGATAGAAGAAAAAGAAGAAGAAGAATAAGGCGATAGAAAGAAAAAGGGTGGGGTATAAAGAAGGAAGATGGTGGTGGAGTCAGGTACGTATCAAGTAGCGAGGGCAGCATTGGGGTGACGCCAGTTGAGCGCGCTCTTGCGTTGACGTCAGACAGCCGGAGCCACAGAAGCTCCAGGGAGGTGGTACGACGCGTTCAACGGGTAAGCTCAGTTGAAGAGAGAGAGGGAGAGAGAGAAAAAAAAATATTGAATTTACCCATTCGTTTTACATAATCTCTGACTTATTGCATAATATACGAGTAGTTGTGTGTGAACAATTTAACTGTGACTATTAACACGTTCTCGGGTAAGGTCCATCAATCGTGCCTACGGTTTGAAAATATATCATAGAAGACCCGATAAACACTGTGTCGGCTACCTCCTTGTATAATCCTCCCCTCCCAAAAAGAAAAATAAGAAAAGAAAAAAGAATGAAAGAAGCAAGGATAACAAAAATTCGTTTTAATCGTTTAATAAACATCAGATTTTATATGTGAACTCGTACAATGTCTGTCACGACTTATTATCTGTCTCTCTGTTATGTATGATAGAACGATATGATCGATAATTTTTCGAGGCTATTTTTCGTTGTCCTCTCGTTCGTCTCTTCTTCGTCGTTGTCGTAATCTCTTTAGGTAGTGATTTCATAAACATACCTCGACGACGTGCATTATGTGTTAGATCATGCGATTGTATCAATAGAAATTTTGTAAACGGTAGCGTCGTAAAGATGTGTACATTATTATTGCCAATAAGTTCGTGTGGGAAAAATGCCAGGATTCGGCCGATCGAAGTCAGGGCCCGGCCGTCTCGCGACACGATCATGCACGATCGGACACCGAACCAACTCGAGCAATACCGAATGACTCACGTGTTACAATCGATCGATAAAAAATCAATCGAAATTCCTTTTCGATTACCTATTATTTATATAATTTTATGTATATATGTATGTACGTATATACGTATGTACGTATGTACGTGAAAGAGAGCGTGTTTACACAAAGTTTAAATTGGCATGGGCATCATGTTCTTTTTTTTCCCGTTTTCTTTGTATAGAATTTTATAGTTAGATCGATCATTCAACCTGATATGATAATAATGCATATTATTTCTCAATATCTTCTGACCTTGCATTTAAATATCTAACGATAACATTTGATGTTTTTCATTACCGTAATGACGTCTTGAAAACATGACATATATTTCATTAAAGTGTAATCGTAATCACGTTCGATTCGTTTAGTCTTATCGGATATTTTAATTAGTGATATTTTCTCGGTGCTTACTCTATATTTTTTTTTTATATATTTTTTTTTTTTTTTGAATCAGTCATATCTTCAGTAACGTCGAATTAACGTTCGTTTGGAAATGATTAAACATGTGGTCGTACATATGTGTATGTTCATATCGTTACGAAATATCCATTAAAATTATTTCATTACTCGACCATTCATTTTCATTTCTGTTATTATAATAATTAGAGGAATTTAGCCTGTTGGAGGAAGGTTCGTTTTTGACGTGAATTTTTTCAGATTGAAAAAAAAAAGAGAAAGAGAAAGGGCATAATGACGAACGAGAGATTGGCTTTGGATAAGCCACTTTGGGATCTGAGTACCTTCGCAGGTAGATGGAAACATTTTGCTTGGGTTACGGATTTTCGGACTTGCATCCTTCCTGAACAAGAATTGATTGCCGCTAAGAAATTATGCGAAGATTACAGGCAAGTGTTGATGTTGATTTGAAATTCGAATGATTACTTTTATGTTTAATAAATAATATAGAATGAAAGTTCTTTGGAAAATATATGAACATCTATACTGTGTTATGTATGTGTACATATAGATACATACTACAAACAATGAATAAATTTAATAAATAAATAAATAAATAAATATATATATATATAATATTTACATCATACTCTATACTATAGTATATATATATTTATGTGTAATATGTATAGATCATAATATTACTAGACCACTGTAATAGAGTACTATATATTAATAGTACTATAGTAATATAGTTACTACTGTAGTAATACTATAATTTGCACATATTACATACATCTATACATACATATATACATGCACACATGCTAGCGCGGGCGCGCGCGCGTGTAGACCCTTTATTCGTTAACGCTTTAATATGATTATCTCTCGTAAGATCTCGTAGCATAATTCTTTGAGAGAAAAATCTTTTCTCTCTTTCTCCAAGATCAATTTTTATCTTCTATTTATAATTATAAAGATCGAAGTATATATATATATATATATATATATATATATATATGTATGTACAACGTACACAAACGTATGTTACGTTAATAGTATGTATGCTTGACGTAACTCTACATTTTTAAAACTAATTTAAAAATAAATGAGGACGTTTATCTGCAAGGCCATTGTTAAGAAGAACATATGTTTTCATTTAATAAGTGCTTTTTTGTTCACTCCCATTGAACAAGGAAGAAGATATAGTAGTAATATAATCTCTTTTTTCAAAGATTAATCTTTATTCATTTTAAAAATATTCAACGAAGATAATTCGAGGATTCTTAATAATGATAAAAAAAAAAAAAAAAAAAAAAAAAAAAAAAAAAAAAAAAAAAAAAAAAAAAAAAACAAGAAAAAACAGAAAGAAAAAAACGCAATGAATGCAAATTACGAGATTAATTTGTAGTTTCTAACCTTTTCTTTCCTTCTTTTTTTTCTTATTTTTTTCTCTTTTTTTTTCTTTGAAATTGTTCGAATATTTTCGAAGGATCATCATTGTCATCATCGAACGGTTGTTTTGCAGACTTGGAAATGAGCCAGCTGGTACCACAAGAAAAGAAATCATCTATGCCAAGAAGCTCTACGAGTCGGCCTTTCATCCGGACACTGGCGATCTACAAAATGTCTTTGGTAGAATGTCCTTCCAGGTGCCAGGTGGTATGGCCGTGACTGGTGCTATGCTCCAATTCTACAAGTAAATAACATTGACCTTTATCATTGACGCATTCGTTCAATATTATTTCACTCTCAATATTATTTTTTACTTGTTTGTTTCCTCGGAGACAAATTTGGCATTGAATGCTCATGGAAATATACATATATTTTTCGATTTTGTTTAGTAATGTCATTTTTGAAAATGGTAAAACAACGATCTTGAAGAAAATTTAATTATTTTTGAAACCGTTCATATTACATTTGTTATTTAATATATTACAAATTGTTTATATTAAATTAAATCGAAGAGTCGAAATAGAAAATTATTCCAACGAAAATAGCGTAAATTCGATTTTGAAAAATATATTGCGAGTTGTCATTTTATTATTTACGATATTAAAAATAAATGACTAAAGATTTACACCATTTTTAAAAAAATAACAACTCGTGTATGGAACAAAATAAATATTATATAAATTAATGATAATGATATAAATTCTGTTTTTCTTTTTTTTTATTTATATCAAAAAATAAAAATAAAAATATCAATTTCGAAAAGAATCATTCATACGGATATAAAATAAAATATAGATATTATTACAAAATTGGTTTTATTTTTTTTTTTTTATTCGATAAATTTTTCTCAATGTATTCGAATAATTAATTAAAACAATTAAATCATCATCATCATCATTGCAGAACAACCACAGCAGTAGTTTTTTGGCAATGGGTCAATCAGTCATTTAACGCGCTCGTTAACTATACCAATAGAAATGCAAATAGTCCAGTGACCACAAATCAATTGGGCGCAGCTTATGTGAGTGCCACAGCAGCAGCAATGATAACAGCGATAGGATGCAAATCTTTCTGGGAGAAAAGGGCAAATCCTTTGATGGCAGTTAGTTGATCGAGTTTAATCGTTATCTATTACCAACGCGTTATATTTAACGGTATCGATCAATAATCCGTTAATCTTCGCAGAGGTATGTGCCATTTGCTGCGGTGGCTGCTGCTAATTGTGCAAATATACCGCTAATGAGACAAAATGAGATACGAAATGGAATCGAAGTTACCGACGAGAATGGTCGTAAGCTTAGTAAATCGAAGGTAAGAAATACTTATATATCTTTTTCTATTTTCCTGCTGTGAAGAATATAATAGGAATTTATAATCTAAATTTAATTAACCTCGAAAGATCGCTGCTGTGAAGGGGATTAGTCAGGTCGTTATCTCGAGAATCGTTATGTGTGCACCTGGCATGTGTAAGTATGACGATAAAAAAAAAATATATCATTACATGAATAACATATACATTTTATATATACGTGTTATATATATATATATATATATATATATATATATATATAAAGTAACAACATAAGCTATATAATATAACATATATATAACCATTCACAACCAAAATGATTAACTCCACATTTAGAATGTTTCTAAATTTTAAATGCCAAAGCATTTAATTGATGCTTAACTTTTTATATTTTAAAATACATTTTCTTAATAATTAAACTTAACACCACCAAATGACAAAAATGTTTATTGTCATTGAATGATAAATCATGTACAATGTATATAACTTTGGTGATTGTGTCTCCTTTCTTTTGTTTTGTTGAGTTAATCGATTTGGCAAATGAGCAACTCATATATAGAGGGTGTTTCAGAAATACATAATCAAACTTTAAGAGCATATTCTATTCGCTGTAAGGATGGAGAAAGTTACATAAACATGGAGCCCAAAATTTTCCGGGTTATAAACAATTTTTTATTTACGTCAGGCAGCATGCGTCGCACCGACGATCCTAGCGACGCGAAAAAGAATATTCAAGGACTAGTTGATGCGAGGCATTCATTAATTTGGATGGAAATTATTTTTAACGATTTTTATAATGAAATGTAACAGTTTCAAGTCAAGAAAAACAGTTTTAAAGTCTATTATAAATAAAAAAATGTTTATAACGTTATATATATATATATATATATATATATATATATATATATATATATATATATAACATAATAGAACATTTATCATTTCAGTAATTCTCCCGCCCATAATGGAAAGATTAGAGAAATACGAATGGATGCAAAGAATTAAAATCTTCCATGCACCAATACAAGTTATGATGGTTGGATGCTTGTAAGTGTTACCCTATTACTTTTAATTGTAGAGCTTCATCGGAAAGCTACAAAATGAAAAAGATGTTTGTACGATCACCGACAACTTTTTTCAGCTTAACATTCATGGTGCCGACTGCTTGTGCGCTGTTCCCACAAAACTGGTAAGTTTACTTAAGATAGTAAAAGACAAGAAAAAAATCCTCGATCCTCATAAAACAAAGTAGTATCGTCGTTGTTGAGTTTTACATATCAATATATTGTTTTTTTTTTCAGTTCGATCGCAGTCAGTACTTTGCAACGATGGGAGCCCGAAAGTTATGAACTTTTATTGAAGAATTGCGACAAAAAAGATATACCAATGCATTTATATTTCAACAAAGGATTATAATATGCTCAAAGGTTCGCTCCAGAGACGAATAACAATTATGTATGTACCGTCGTTTGAGTTTCTGGTTAGAAACTTGTTAGGGTTACTTTTGTCACATGATATTTGATTGAATTGAATCATTGAAAATGGTGATGGTAGTGATATAACGGTGCTATTTGTTGTACATCGGTTCTTTTTTTTTTATTTATTTACTTTTTTTCTAATCTTCTATACGTTCATACACACACATCGTGTAGATTGAATACAGTCAAATGTTCCTTCGACATATTTTCAGATATTACATATAAATATTCTCGTTACAAAGCAATCGTCTCGTAGGACGGATCAAGCAATAAACGTTGACAATACGTAACTGGTGCTTTCTGCTATAGGAAGATATTGTTTTTGTCTTTTGTATGCTATTAATGCTCAAAAGGAGTCAGATAGAGAAAGAGAGAAAGAAAAAGATAGAAAAAAACAAAAAATTGTTTAGTTAGCAATAAATAAGCGCTCGATCGTAACCTTTAGACGATTATCGATAACGTAACATATTTTTCCCTTGGGTTTTATATCTCAAGTGATAATATTTATCTTTTGAGCCGTTCATTTGCCAAAGTGTTTAACTCCGTGAAACAAAAATTAAAGAAAAACAAAGTATATATATATATATTTTTGTTTTTTAAATTTCATATAAAATATATATTCAAACATATATTCTGTATAGAGTGCATTATTACGGATGTAACTTTGATATATTACATCTGTATAACATAAAATTATTATTATTAATTTAAAAATATTTAATGATTATTAATTTTATCTTGTTACAGATGTAAGATAAAATTAATATTAATTAAAAAATAAAATGCATTTTTAATTAAATAATAATTAATAATAAAGTGACAGTAAGTTATTTTTTAATGAACTGTCATACAAAGTTCTGTCATTCAGAGACATCAACCATAATTATCAAAAAAATGTATATTAAATATAGAAATTTATGCACATATCAATCAATGACATTTTGGTAGTCAAATTTAAGAAAATTTCAGAAATAGAATTGATTGCTTTGATTTGTGAATGGCTCACTCGTTATATTATTAATATATTTGAAATGAGATAAACTACATCATAGAAGAAACAGCTAAAATAAACTTAAATTAAACCAAACTATATCAATTAATGTCATAGGAGCAGAAGCTGACTGATATTTAGGATATAAAATAGAAAACATATGAAGAACAAAAAACATATAAACAAAATATGCTGCCATGTATATTTTAGTAAGGAGTTTCTTCTTCAGTAAATACTACAAAAGAAATTGTATCGATGATGAGAGATTTTTCTTTTGAATTTATTACATCCTTCACTTATCTTTTATATGTATATATATTTGTAGTTTTATTTATTTATTTATTTATTGATATTATTATTTTTTGTTTTTCAAGAATGAATAAACTAAAATGTTTACGTTTATATTATTTATATGTTAGGCCTCGAGTGTCTAGGTTGTTGATTTTGTTGTGGCATGTATCCAATACGTTCGTGAATTTCAGTTTGTGGAACTTTTCCACTCCAGGAAGGGGGATTAAAGTTTTGTTGTCTCTCAGCTTCCTTCTTCGCTTCGTGTGCCTTCTTCATAGCTTCGTACTCCTGGAGATCGTCCAATCGCAATTCAATTTTCGTTGGATTTCGCCGGATCATTTTATCAATTCGATCGATTTTAAAAGTAATCTGTCAAAACATGATTGCGATTACATTTGATTTGAAACTTTGATGTGGGATTGTACACTATCATATTGATTAATGGAATACATTATTGGACGTTTTTGTCAGTAGCCAATGAACACGCTTGTTTTTCGAAATAAAATCAAATGGAACGTCCACGTAATTCACTTGAATTTGTCCTTAAGAGTATTCTTTCTTTTCTTTTCTCTTTTTTTTTTATTTATGTATCAATTGTCTTATGTAGTTCAAAAATGTTAAATAAAAAAGATTAAATATTTTATGCAACGTTTAGAATAATTATAACAATTATGATTGTATTATTTCATATAAAAAAAATCCAAAGAAAAATTTTTTTCGAGTCAATGGGAGGGTACTCCGATCACTAAACTAATTTGTCTATATACGGACCTGAGAAGACACATAAGATGGCGGACAATATCGGAACAGAGAACTGGCCAGTATTAATTTGAAATTATGCTGGACCGACTAGGATGCACCGATAATTGATTCCCTTATTTTACGACCGTATGATATTTTTTTCTGTAGGACGTTAGATTTAAATCAGTTCGAAAATTCGTACCGCTTTTGATCGTTAGAAGAAGATGCGGGTAGACTGAGGCTTCTGACCGCCGTAAACACGCTTCCGATCGAGTGCTACAATTTTCGTTAATTCCTCTACGGCGGCGAGCACTCACCTATTATAAATTATTAGTTATTGTAAATCGGACAGCGGACAGCGTAACGCCGGTACGAGAGGATGCTTTACTTGGAAGATTATGTCGAAAGTACGTAAAAACGAGGCGTGCTTCGTTTTAGCCAGCTTCGTGAGAAAAGTTACTAACCTTTCCGAATACACCCTCTCATTTGAAATACTGAAAATTTATTTCGTTAATAGATTTTTATTTTGATGTTGCACCTTCCGACGAAACGATCTCGAATGATACCTTAACTTTCCAAGTTACAAACTTTTAACGAGAAATGACAACGTTTCTCATAGAATGTTTAATAATTTTTAGGTTAAGGTGATATTTGTCAAACGATTAGTATAATAGTTATTACTTTTCAAAGCTTTTTCAAACAATCTAATAATATTATGAACATTTCTGACAAGTCTGCAGTCGAATCTTATTATCTATTATTCAATTATCTATTTATAGTCGTTTATAAAACGTGACAATTGCAATGTTATTTTGTTTGGTTATGTTGACCTTATTCATTCATTTTTTAGTGATTGAGCATCTCCCACAAGAATTAAGGGACCGGTTCACTGAAATGAGAGAAATGGATTTAGGTGTACAAAGTATGTATTCTATGTGATGCTCTCATGCCTGTTTATATATATTTGTATGTATAGAAAAAAATCTTTCTGTATGCTCTTTGATTAAGGCTGTTTTATACTATCTTTCATCGTTTTCAGATTCTATGGATAGTTTAGAGAAAAAAGTTAAGACATTCTTTTCAAATGCCAAAAAAATGAAGCCTAACGAAAAAGAAGCAGAATACGAAGCTATTAGAAGGGAATATTATAAAACTTTAGAAGATGCAGATGAAAAAGTACACTTAGCCAATCAAATGTACGACTTAGTAGACAGATATTTAAGAAGGTTAGATCAAGAATTGCACAAATTTAAAATGGAACTAGAGGCAGATAATAAGGGAATTACAGAAATATTGGAAAAAAGATCTTTGGAGTTAGATCAACCTTCTACAAATAGCAGTCAAAAAGAAAATCATTATAGTTTTACTCCAAGTAGATCGCGAGACAATCATGGCCACTGTAAGTTAGACATAGGTACTACTTACATGTCTGACAAAATTTTTACATATCATTAACTTTTGGACTATAAATTTTAATTAATATTTCGCAGCTCGATCTGAGAAAAGGAGAGATTCCAATACGTCTTCTACTTCTATAGAGAAACGATTAGCGATAGAAAAAATTCCTCCAAGTCTTCCTGAGTCCCGGCCAACATCGACTAATTCCGGACCAATAATAGCACCCACAAGTGTACCATCAACCCCATCCGCTATCGTGAATTCGGTTGGCCCTGTGAGCTATAATCTTGGCCATATAGGTGCTGGTGGTAATGCCATAGCGGCAGCTGCTTCTCAAGCTATAGCTGCAACGCAACAAATGCAACAAGGCAGGCGGACAGCTAGCTTAAAAGCTAGTTACGAGGCCATCAATACCGGTGGCGTCCATGCTGCTGAATTTAGTAGAGAATTAGCTGGAGCAGCTCAGACTGCTATCGCAGCTATCCAAGAAACAACTAAAAAGCATAAAAAGTATGCAACTTTTAAGTATCGTACAATAAAAAGTTATTTTAATTTAACGGTACAGTGCCTAACGTAATGTCATAATATAGGAAAGTAAGTGCTGCTATTCCAAGCTCAAGCGTCATTGCTGCCACAGTTCAGCAACCTGTATCACCACCAGTCGTTACGACGACGACGACGACGACGGTCACAGACTCGGATAATCCAGATTGGACGTATGATCCTAATGAACCAAGATATTGCATATGCAATCAAGTATCATATGGAGATATGGTTGCTTGTGATAATTCAGACGTAAGACAGTCTTATTATTAACAAATCATTATTACAATCTCTTTAATATTTAATATACTGACGATTGATCATTATCTTCTTTTTTAGTGCCCTTTCGAATGGTTCCACTACCCGTGTGTAGGTATTACCGCACCACCAAAAGGGAAGTGGTACTGTCCTCAATGTACATCTTCTATGAAGAGACGAGGAGGTCGAAAAAACTAATTTCACTATAATTAGTGGATAAGCTACAAGAATGGATTGCTACTACTACCTCTTAGGCACTGTTTATCGGGTACCAACTTAGTTAGGAATCTGTTAATTTTCATTTTATATGACTTTTTAAACGTGTTACAATTTAAGTCATTACCTTATATTCGGGCTTGGTCTTGCATATTTAAGCTTTGAGTTTCTGTTTAGTCAAGCAGAAGGCTGACCAAGAAAAAGAAGTTTAGTGATACATTTGATCTTTCTCACTGGACTTTTTTTTTTTACTGTGTTTTGTAGAAAAACGGAAGATGTCGAGTGAGGTGATGCGAACAGTAATTAAATCCTTTGTTGAATTCTATTATTAAATTTTCAAACTATCTTATTATTATTATTTTTATTATTACTGTTACTATTATTATTATTATTATTATTATTATTATTATTATTATTATTATTATTATTATTATTATTATTACTATTACTATTACTATTACTATTACTATTACTATTATTACTATTATTATTACTATTAGTTGTTATTATTATTATTATTATTAATTATTATTATTAATATTATTATTAATATTATTATTAATATTATTATTATAATCGTCTGAAATAATTTTGCTAACTTTTCGCATCATCCTACACTGCGACCACTTTTAGCTAGTTTCTATAAATTCATATTGGAAAATAAAGTTTTTTCCTCTTGACTAAATATACGATCCATGGGACTGATAATAATAATAATAATAATAGTAATAATAATAATAATAATAATAATAATAATGATGATGATGATGATGATGATGATGATGATGATGATGATGATGATGATGATGATGATGATGATGATGGTGATGATGGTGATGATGATGATGATGATGATGATGATGATGATGATGATGATGGTGATGATGATGATGATGATGATGATGATGATGATGATGATGATGATGATGATGATGATGATGATGATAATAGTAATAATAATAATAATAATAATAATAATAATAATAATAATAATAATAATAAATAATAATAATAATAATAATAATAATAATAATAATAATAATAATAATAATAATAATAATAGTAGGGACACGAAAATAATTTTCTCGAAAATCGACGTATCTACTTTTGCGTTACGTCCTTGACTAAAATCTCATCAGGTTTGACATATAATAATTAGTTTGGACAAGCTTAATGAGTCCGCTTGATTCAATTGCAAATAAGAATCGATTCAAATTCGGAAGAACGAATGACTGAACGAGCGAGGCTAATAAAAATTCTAAGTGTTTTACGCTTTCAAAGAAAAAAGAAATATGTGTGTGTATATATATATATATACGTATGTATGTATATACATATACATATATATACATATGTATGTATATATATATATATATATACATATATATATATATACATATATAAATATAAAACGGGCAAAGGCAAAAAAGAAGTAAAAAATAAGATGCAATGATGAGAGAGGGAGAGGGAGAGAGAGGGAGAGAGAGAGAGAGAGAGAGAGAGAGAGAGAGAGAGAGGGAAGAATAAGGGGAGAAAAGAAAAAACAAAAAAATCATTACTGGAACTACTAATTTCAAAATGAAAAACTGTAGCGACTTCGTGTATAAAATAAAATGAACGATGCAGAAATACTCCAATTCATTATTCGTTATGTGCTTTCATTTTCACGTTTTCCCTTTCGTTAATTTTATCCTTTCACTAATTTCTTCATTAGAACGAAAAATCGTCTTTCTACTTTTTAATTTCCAAGAAAAACGTTGTTTTGTTTCCCCTCTTCATATTATTTGGTTAAAGACGAATATTTATTTCTGATCTAGGTATACGTTAACAGAAGTGTCTATTTCTTTTTTCTTTTGCGTCATATATAAAATTACATCTTTACAAAATAAGTTTTCTTTTAAATCATGCCTGTCTGTTCGCGAAAACGTTTCGTACGTCTTGGCGCGAAGAAACCATGTGACCGTTTTCAAACTTCCTACGAACGTTCGTATTATTATCAATATCCAAATCCGTGGTCGTTACAAAAGCAGCAACAACATCATGACTTACGATTTAAAACTGATTTAAAAGCTAAATCAATAAATGTAGAGGCACCTTCTGAGCATTACGTGTCGTCTTACAATAAAAATTACAAATTGAAATTTATTGAAGACCGATCTGAAACTTATCGAAGATCGTCTATAGCAGCGAGACCAACTTTGAAAAATTTATGCGAGAAATTTATCAAAGATCCAGTACGACCATTAATCCATTCAACGACCAGCGGTTAGTCGTGATCATTTTCGAACGTATCTACCATCGATATTAGCTTAATTTTTCTTTTTCTTTTTTTCTTTTATATCGGTACGAAAAATATTATAGGATCGACTTACGTGAGAAGAAAAATTCCATTCGAGTCATTGACGTTATCTCAGACCAGTCCAACGGATGATGCAACTTGTCCAATAGTAAACACAGGCAAACATGAGTTTCCTACGATTCCTTCGAACGAACATAGTTTTTATAAACATTTAGATCCATTGGTAAGCACTACTCAGATGACACATATTAATTTTATATCGAATGAAAAAATAAGCAATGTCGTCGGAGGAAATATTGAAAAACGATCTAAATGTCATCATTTCCTTCCAAAAAGTATTCCTACGAAAGGTCCCTTGCACTTTCCACGTTGCACTAATAATCCTCCCCTGATTTATCGGAAAATATCAGACGCAATACCTTATAAATCATATACGACCACGTACGGCACGCATTATGATTATGTACTAACGAATTTGATACCTTGGCACACTGGTGCAAAATTTCCGACTGTTTTTAAATTGTCGCGGAATGATGTTTACAAGACGCCTTCGATGTATCGTACCGAGCAATGTCACGTGGGCACTGGCTGGCCAATTAGAGCAGCCATAAATCTTGGACCAATTAAAATGAGTCCCACGGTCGAACACGCATGCGTAGAATTTCACTCCCGATTTTGATTATCGCGATACATTGCTCTTAGAAGGATGAAAAAACTTCTTTTCATTTTTTTTTTTAGAATATCGATAACACAAAATATACTTTTGTTTTAAATATTGCTGTTCGTCTTTCACAAAATTATTTTCTTTCTATGGAAATTTTTCTATGAATCTACAATATATGTACGTAATTGTTAATAAATATTACACTAATCTGACATTGTCGTCGAATATTAACATCGAACTTTCGAATTGTCACGAATTAACCTTTTTCCATGATTTTTAAATTGATATATTAAAGAAGAAAAGATTTTTTCACTTATGGATATAGATTAATGAAAAAAAGAAAAATAAATAAATAAATAAAGATGTGGCACGAGTAAAGTTAATATTATTTTGCAATCAAGTCTTTTTAAATGATTTCATCAAAGTTAAATTTTTGAAAGGAATTATAATACGATAGATGAGGCACGTACGATATCGCAAATTTTAAGCAATAAAAATTAATTGATTAACATGTCGGACAAGAATAAAAATTCGAACGATTCGAAAAATCAATCTGAAGAACGGATAAACGTTGACGAAGCATTATGGGATCAGAATACTTATATCGGTAGATGGAAACAGATGGCTTTCATTAGTGACTTCCGAACTATTTTTGTGCCGAAAAAAAAATTATATGAAGCTAAAAAACTTTGTAATGATTATGCGTAAGTATGAAATACGAATAATTACGAAAATCACGGATGTGATCTATATATGTATATATATGTATATATATTGTATACTTATAGTATATCATATATTCTGAGATATATCTATTGCATTAAATGTATTATGAGATATAAAGTGAGCTAGATTCTAGGTTGGGAAATGAACCAGAAGATTTGAAAAAAGAAGATATCATTTATGTGAAGAAACTTTATGACAGTTCCTTCCATCCTGATAACAATGAACTTATGAATCTCGTTGGTAGAATGTCATTTCAGTTTCCTGGTAACGCCATTTTAATCATGGCAATGATGACATTTTACAAGTATAAACAAATGTTAATTGTAAACATTTATTTCAAATGAGATTCAGCTCACATATTTTACTTGTCTTTAGATCTACAGTTGCTCTGCTAGGTTTGCAAGTAATTAATCAGGCGTTTACTACTATCGTCAATTATACAAATAGAAGTATAACAACTGATGAGTTAGATGAATCTAAAAATAATATCATAGCCGGAGAAGCTTTTTTGTGTGGCGCTGCAGCAAGCAGTATGGTTGTTTATGGATTAAAAAAAATATTCTATTGCAGAGGACCATTATTCACAGTTAGTTTATGGATTATCTTTTGTATCTTTCTTTTGCACAAATGTCAGTTCTATAATTATTTAAATATAGCGACTAATTCCACTGGGAGGACTGACGATTGGAAATATGGTCAATTTTGCTGTCATACGACAAAAAGAGATTATAAACGGGATTCCTGTATGGATTATTCATGAAAAGCCTTTCATGAATTCAAAAGTTGCTGCAATTAAAGCAGCTTCCGAATGTTTTCTTACTAGAACATTAACTGTGGCTCCAACAATGATTATGATTCCAATTGTGGCAGAGTATATAAGGACAACTTGTTTCTATTATCGTCGTCCATGGGCCTTATTACCAATCAAATTAAGCTTATGTCTTGCTTCGTACGTTCTTTTTTGTTTTGGAATATTATATTTCATATATAGAATATGTATATGTTTAATTATATTATGGTATACACACAGCTTGTTAGTGATGATCCCTTCGGCATTGGCATTATATCCAATGTGCAAGTAAGAATGATTTACTTATATTTCTGTAATTATCCGTAATAATAAAAACTATAATATTTTTACTTTTGATACTTTTCGTGACAATACAGTTGTATGAGACCAGATTTAATGAAGATATGTCCATCAGAGCATAATGAATTTACAGAGAAGTTCAAAGAGGAAGAGCAGCCGAATAGAATTTACTATAAGAAAGGATTGTAATGTGATATTAAATAATACATTAATATGTCACTATTGATTATAATAAATATTACCAATATGTATAAAAAGAGTGTAAAAATGTGTTTGTATATTTGTAAGAATACAAAAATTATAATATTACCATAAAATAATATCAATGTGTGATATCTATATTCTTTTTCTTTTTTTTCATTTTCATTGGTATTGGTCCTGGCATCTTAAATACGGTACTGTAAGAAAATCATAATTAGGAAAAAAATTTCTTAAATTATTACCGCGTATAATTGGATAAATATACTCACTGGCACGTGGTACAAATTGGACTAAATTTACAGAAAACTGCAAATACAAGATATTATTTAATATGTTACCGTAAAATAATATGTATCATAATTGTAATTTTTCTTACTTGATAAACAGACAGAGCATACATAACCAATATCTACAAGTTCTTGATGACAAAAGCATGCTGCACGGTAATCAACTTCTACTGGTGGTGGTAATACTAATTTTGATCTAACACTAGAATCTGGTAAAAAGACCCACTAAAAAAATAAAACAATTGTTCCATAATATTATAGTATTTTTTACTATAAATTTTATATAAAAATTAAAACATACTAATAAATACTGCAACAATCCATTCAATTGTGGTACTTTTAAATAATTTCCACCAGTTATATCACAGCCTTGTTGTAGCAATGTTAATTCTTGATCCAAACTACACACATCCAGTATAACACTCTGAACAATCATAATAAGATCTAAGTATAAATAATAATTTTCATTATTGCGGAAGTAAAGTATACAAAATACAAACCATCTTCTGTGCAGTAAAAAATATATTCATATAATTCATGTATTGCATAGTAGAGTCATTACTTGCAGTGATCACAAGTATTCTTGAATAAAATTTCTCATCGCCCTCTTTATTCTGAGATATTCTTGAAATATAACATAATGCCATGGAAAGTGCTCCAGAAATTAGACTTTCGCCATTCAATGTAGCATCTAAAGGTATTTGATTAACAAATAATTGTATTTGTTGTCTAACAGTACGTTCTACCTCTGTAAATTTTTCATATTGTCCATCGATTTGACGTATATCATTGGTTTTGTCAGAAGGATATAAAAACGTTGCTCCATGCCCATGACAAGCCATTACTGCTAATTGATTGTTTGATGCTTGCATTAGATGTGTATTCGCAAATACGATTGTTGAATCTAAACATTGTGTCAATACTTTTGCTTCTTCTTTAACAATTCTCTGTAATGGATTTACGTCTAATACAACAATTAATAAATTCTTTTCTTTCTCTGTAAAATAAACGATCATTCGTTTATAACCTCTAAGGCAATCAATAATAGAGAAAATTTTCTAATCGTTCTATACTCACCAATTTTTTCACTAGTATTTTCGCCAGACATTTTTGTTTCTATTATTTATTTATACTTAAAAAATTATTTTCGGGAACGTAATATTTTATGTATTTCTTTCCATATCTTCTATCTTGAAACTTACAAATCACCAAATCAGATTGGAGAATGCAGAAGCATAATGCCGAATATTTGGTACCTTAACCTTAAAGATATAAGATTATATGCTATGAAGAATGCGGAAGATAATTTCGTGCATAACTTTTATTTTCTTTTTTAAATTACTATATTACAATATCTATAAGGGATAGAATTATTAAAATTTTCAATAGACTTTGAATATAGTAATACAATTTTACTTAATTGTAAAATTAAAATTAAAATTAAATGAGATATCAATATAAAAAAACGTCAATTTTTTAAGCAATTATTAACGTTGAAATATAATTATCATAATCAATATTTTTTTTTACATGAACAAGTCAGCCAGATATTCTTCAAATTCTTCTTCTCTTGATCGCTCTATTGATTCTACAGGTTTTTCCTTCCAAATATTAGATTTCGATTCTTCATCAACAGTATCGTCAACATTTTCAGGTGTTGACGGATTTTCATTCTCTTTGATTCTAATGTGATCAGATGTGTCATCAGATGTACTAGGTTTTTCAATATTGGATCCAGAATGGGATCCTAGACGTTTCAACGATTTTCTTCTTTTTACTTCACGCTTTTGTGATCGATAATTCAACTTCACTGAACATTCTGGGCACAAACCTTTGTATGAAAAATAAAATTATATTAAATTACAAGACAATGATATAGTAAGCTTACATTTACTTAAGTTTAATCACTTTTAACTTACGCAGTTTTACTAAAGCATTCTTTTTTTCTCCATGCTCTACATAACCAAAGTTAACTTCCCAAGAACGAAGATCCTCCTTTATGGAGCACTTTTTATTGCCACATTCAAATTGTCCTTTGCCTACAATTACTTCCTTTTCCGTTCTCCATCTCAGTGCGACCTTTACAAATTAAAGCTGAAGTGATAGCGGCACTATTTCTTTTTACGATAAATAAGAAATATATTTTTATATATTTCTTATAGTAAAAAAATAACAAATTTTCTTTTTATACAATAAGATAATGTATTAACGATAAAATAACACCTACCTTGTTGTATTTATAATAGATCAAGTCACAAATGCAATATTCCTTAAACAATTTATCATAGTATTTTTTAGCCAGACGAGCCTCCCATGTACTAGGTTGATCGTCATCCTCATCCCACAGAAATTTATGATTTTCTTTGATAACATCAAAATCTCTCTTATCTCGGGACCTCGAAACACAGGCCGAAACGTCAAGAGCTGCTCATATTAAGGTTTATAACGTTATGATCTTTTTTTTCATAATTATATACCGATAAGTACCTAACGTGTATTAGGAGGCACCATGTATCTACGAACGATTAATATAAAAGTAACATTTTTAAGAACATATACATACGTGTCTCGCTTCAAAGATGCTACAGTTTCTCCTTTTAATAATAAGTAATCATTTATAAGTTTCTTATGTCTGTCGTAGGCAGATAAATAAGCATAAGCTGGGAACATGTTCGTTAAAAAATTGTGCATACACAGATATATATAAATATATATAAAATCAACTTTAATTGTTTGTCGATTTTACATTTTTTTCAAATATTTCAATGATAACATATTACAACAACAAAAAAAACCTTTGTGTTACTATTATACGATAACAACCATAAATAACTAAAGTCACACACTAAGTATTTAATAGATATAATGACGGATATGAATTTTTTTATTATGGTGTCGCTTATTGAGAATTCCTTTTAATATCTAACGTTATCGATAAATTAGCAACAGCAGATAACAAAAAGAAGTCGATATTACAGGGAAATAAATTCAAGAACATTCGACGTATAATTGACAGTATGTCGATAATGTAGATATCTCCTATTAAAATCTACATTATCATTGTACGATAATATCCATTGACATGAAATTAGACATTAAATAGATGATTTGATAGATTGATTCGATGATCATTGCTACCGTATGAACATTTTTTTTTCTTTTTTAGAATTTATTGTCAAAAAATGAAATATACTAGCTCGTGATAATAAATGGGAACTACTTGAATGACGTTGGTAGCGATGCTGGGCGTGATAAGTAGTCATCTCATATGACTGGTTTCATGTTACGTCTGGACTGACTCGACACTATACATCGGGTGACAATTATTAACATTAAATACGATATATATATATATATATATATATATATATATATATATATTTGTTATAATTAGTTTTATACTAGAATCAAATAATTTATCCACGACGAAAAGTTTCACAAAATCAACGAATCATTCTTTAAGAAAATATACAAGTTCGATATAAATTGATATGAATTATAACGATGAGAAAATAATTAATTTTTTATGAAATAATTCATTAAGAGCTAGTTTTGATCAATAATGATTCGAAATCGAAGAAAATCATAAGTTAATATAATTTCGAATGGATCACCCGTTGTATTCCTCGATCGACGCATACCTGGATACGATAGACGTTTATAGTATGAACATCTTCCTTGTGTTAGTGCGAGTTCGATGCAACGTAGGTAACAAAGTGTAAACCACCATTATTATTAGTCAGACGTGTAATAGGAAGCTGGATCTGGAGTTTGAGAAAATAGTGAAACACAATGAGCCTTGTTCGTTCGGTATAGGTAAGAAACAATGAATGGTTTTTGATCGTTTTTTGCGATGACGTTAATATCGGTACCTTGAGCACAAATTTACAAAGAGAGGGGGAAAAAAGGAGGTAGACATAGAGACAGATAGACGGAGACGGAGAAATGGAGATAGAAAATTAAAAAAAAAAAAAAAAAAAAAAAAAGAAAACAAAAAAAGAACATATTTGGTTGGCGTACGCATTAAAAGATAAAATAAAAACTTGCCATTACGAAAAGGAAGAAATCGACTTTGCAGATTTGACCTTAAAATGCACGTCCGAAAAACTTCGCGTCCAACGCGAATTCCCCGAAACCCACCCACCCCCATGCTCAATCCTCCTCTCCTCGTCCTCCCTTCAACTTCTTTTCTTTTGCCTTTTCTTTTTATCTTCTTTCGTTTAAAATTCATATAATTCTAGGAAAACTGTGAAATAGAGACTTGGTCGCGCAGAATGCATTTAAAACTCCGTATTAAATTTCAAGAGAAATTGAAGAAAGTAAAGAATGCCTCGTTGGGGTTGAAGCAACGAAATAAAGCGAGAAGGGACAATTTGTTGCGCGATAGTCTGCGGGAGGAAGTGGCGACGGTGGATGGAAGAAGTGTAGGAGGAGGAGGAGGAGGAGGAGGAGGAGGAGGAGGAGGAGGAGGAGGAAGAAGGAGGAGGAGGAGGAGGAGGATGAAGAAGAAGACGAAGGATGAAGAAGAAGAAGGAGGAGGAGGAGGATGAAGAAGAAGAAGAAGAAGAAGAAGGAGAAGAAGAAGAAGAAGAAGAAGAAGGAGAAGAAGAAGAAGAAGAAGAAGAAGGAGGATGAAGAAGAAGAAGAGGAGGAGGTGGAGGTGGAGGTGGAGAGGGGGGAGCGACATTCCAGAAGGCGGCGGCGGTGGCGGCGGTTGTTCTCGTGGGAAACCAAAGAGAGAGAGAGGAGAAGAGAAAAGAAGAAGAGAAAGAGAAAGAGAGAGACAGAGAGAGAGAGAGAGAGAGAGAGAGAAAGAGAGAGAGAGAGAGATCTCGTCTCGAGAGGAGGAGAGGTTGCGGGCTTTAAGGCATCGTTCTCATCTCCCGACGTGCGACAAGAGCAGCGAGTTTTCTGTCTGTCTGTCTCTCTCTTTCTCTCTCCCTCTCCCTCCCTCTCTCTCTCTCTCTCTCTCTTTTACTCTTTTCTCGAGCGAGAGAGAGAGAGAGAGAGAGAGAGAGAGAGAGAGAGAGACTCGCCGAATTTATGAATTAGCGAGGGGTGTCGGCATGCCGGCCATTCCGAAGGATTCAGGATATGCCCGAGAGGTTCTCGCGCAGGAAGGAAACCTTATGATCGACGTCTTGAAAGAAAAATTTTAAATCATCGGACGCATGACGAATACGCAAGCGAAAGTTGAACGTTCGAACTTCTCCTCGTTTCTATTAAGATCTATCGTTTAACGATTAACAATCGATCAATATATGCCCGTTGTCGCAACAAGATTCTATTTATATATACAATATTTTTCGACGTTGCAAACTGTTCTGTCCCTCTCTCTCTCTCTCTCTCTCTGTCTGTCTGTCTGTCTGTCTTTTTTTCTTTTAATCGATCTATCGATTAACGATTGACCGATTAAAATATACCCGTTGTAGCAACAAAATTCTAATTATATATACGATATTTTTCCACGTTGCAAACTGTTCTCTCTCTCTCTCTCTCTCTCTCTCTCTCTCTCTCTCTCTCTGTGTCTTTCTTATTAAAGGGTGTTTTGTACGTCGTCGTTAATTACGTAGATAATTTATAATTACGATCGAACAGTCCCTTTTTTTTTGTTCTCAGCACATATGGACGAAAGTCAATTTTCTTTTTTTTTTGTTTCTTTTTATTTTTTTTTTATTTCTCTTTTACTTTACTGCAAACGTCTACCGAAAGTCGATCGTTAATTACGACACAAAATTTATAATGACGAGCCTCGGAATTTATTATGAACGAAATCGTCGTACATAAGTTTTCAAACGCAAGCCGGTCCCGTCGACGGATAACGTCACGATGATGCATCGGATTGGACGTAACTGGACACCAGTGTACCGGTATCGATGACTTAGGGTACGTTTATGTTGGAGCTCCGATAAACGATAACAGCGGCGATGAGAGCGGAGCGTAGAAATACATTCTATTGTCTTATAATGAAACTGTTTATATTGAAGCAACGATCAGAGAGAGTGAGAATGAGAGAGAGAGAGAGAGAGAGAGAGAGAGAGAGAGAGAGAGAGAGAGAGAGAGAGAGAGAGAGAGAGAGAGAGAGTTTAGTTCACTAAATGACAAATATTACTTATTATTCGCTATTATCATCGTTCTCATCATTGTAACATTCATAAATAACACCGATGGATATAGATCAATTAATAAGCGAAGTTTTTATCAGATCACCTTTATGGGATCAGAAAAATCCAAATCACTGTAACAGATCTGTTTCAGACAAATTACGGTATGAAGTAGCCATTGAATTAAATACATGAAAGCATAAATGATATTCATTAATTGTATTAATTATAATACTTCGTAATGCGCTGTTTTAATTATAAGAGGATTTTAAACAGTATTTACAATAAGGATTATGAAATAAGTTTATTTTTAAATAAATCCCTTATAGAGACTGGATTATGAAAAAAAAAAAGAAAGAAAAGAAAAGAAAAATCTAGCCTCTTATTTAATTCTATTAAAATTTTTGATTATAATCCATTAAATGATACCGAATATCTTTTCTATCGATAATTGTATTATGTAAGACCCGAATAGTTTTAACAATATCGTTTGCTACATTTACAAATTAATTAATATTTTTCGTTTAGAGAAAATAATTCATAAAGGATACTTTAACGGTATCTTCGTGCTATTGATAATCTGACATTGAGATATTTTTTGCCTGTTTTGTTACTTGCTATCCATTAAGGATAATCAATAGAGAGCCTAGGCCATTGGGAAAGTTCCAAATATTATAGTAATCATTTGCAATATTCTTGATATCATGGGACTTTCATATAAAGCGTTTATTTGTTACCATTTAGCTTACAATTTTTGAAATTGTTGTAGCTTCCACACTAGGGAAACAAACTATAATAATATAATACAAGTAAAGGAAAAAACGTTAAACTTCTAAATGATTGTCCGGTTGACAAGTACTTGAAAAAAATTTATAATATTACGTTGTCATCGTTAGAATCATCGTCATTGTATTTACCTTGTTGCGATCATTAATTAACAACCTACTTCACGAAGAATTGGCTTAGCATGATGATTACACTACGTTTTATTTTTTTATATCTTATCGGATATCTTGGACGAAATATGTCATCGAAAGTTTCTATTTCCAGTTGCATAAATTAAAAAAAAAAAAAAAAAAAAAAAAAAAAAAGAAAAATAATTGGATGAAACTGCAAATTCATATCTTTTAGTATTAATAGGATGTACGACATATTTACTTTTACCGCATAGACTTATTTCCGAATATATACTATAATATATCGCGGAACTCAAAGATTAATAATAATTCTTCTTCAGTAGCACTCGTGTCTGCGAAACTGTTAAACAACTGCAAGTTTACTATTATCACAGCTCCATTATATATATATACACACACACATATATATGTATATATAAATATGTATATATATAAGTATAACTAGATATATATATATATATATATATATATATATATATATATATATAAAACTTGAAGAAAAGAAAAATAAATTTTCTAAAAATGAACTAACGATTAATTTCGTGACGACAAAATGTCTTAAGAATGAAGACTAATAAAATACATCAACGTGAATATAAAATTATATGGCGTTACAAAGGATTATAAAAAACAATTGTACGAGATTAATAAATTTACCTTTTCTGACTTTGCTTATCAAGAGGAAAGAGAATAAGAATAAGATGATAAGAATGTCGAAAAATCGTGAAACGCGTGCGGATTCGAAGCGTCCTCGTTCCTTACGATATCCTTATCTCTCTCTCTTTCTCTCTTTCTTTCTCTTTTTCTCTCTCTTTTCTTCTTTCTTTCTTTTTCGTCGTCCCTTTAACTCGAGCCTCGAGGACGGCTCTCACGATGGTATACGGCGGCAATAAAGTGCCTCATTATTATTATTACCCTCGTAAGTCACGGCGAGCCTCTGGAAGCGCGTTGGTAATTACGCGATAATCGTGCGCCGACGTTGTCATCGACAATGACGTATACTCGTCCTTGCCTTACGCGTGTACATTAGTATGTATACATGTGTAATGTATACATATATATACACGTATATATTTTATATCGTTTTCGATAGGTTAATGTTTCAACATCATTTGAAAAATATTATATATCGTTCTTCTGTTCCTTCATTGTTTACGTCGAGAATCTTAAAGGTTGAACACATTCGTCCGCTAAAATTAGATTTTAGACTGATATTTCGGACTCTCATTATCGTTGAGATCATTTTAATCCATGTTAACCTGGAAATATATATTCGATTGGTGAACGTGAATGTTTTCGATTGAAATTAAAACGATTAGGACGGAGATAGGAAAATTTTGATAAATTAACGAATCGTAATTTGTGGAAATTGGGACATATAATTTCTTTCCTTTTTTTTCTTCTTTTGTTACTTTCCTTCTTCTTTTTTTTTTTTCTTTAATTGCAGCGAGAATGATTTTCATTTATTCTTTTTCATCAAGAGTGGTACGAGATCTTTGCCGACGTAATTGATTCGTTCCTTCCGATTGACAGGTCAATCTCGGTCAGCTTATATCGATATTATGTCCAAATTTATAAACTGTACTTCTTGTTGTTACAAAAAAAAAAAAAAAAAAAATAGGAAAAAAGAAAAAAGAAAAAAGAAGAAAGAGAACAAAAATAAGTATTAATTTAAAATTCACATCACAATTATTATTTTACATACACATGTATATGTATTTTATTTTTATGAATTTGCTTGGATAAGAATTAAAAAGTTATATTCGACGAATGTGCACCTCCTAAGAAACACCCAGTACAAGGTGAAAGAGGGCTCGGAGAGGAAGAGAGGAGGTATGGCAAGAGTCGCAAGATGAGAGAAGAAGAAGAAGAAGAAGAAGAAGAAGAAGAAGAAGGAAGAGAAAGAACGAAGAAGAGGAAGAACGAAGAAGAAGAAGAAGAAGAAAAAAAAAGAAAAAAGAAGAAGAAGAAAGAAGAAAAAAGAAGAAGAAAGAGAAGGAGAAGGGAAGAAGGTGGAGAGTTAATTGAATCCGAGCAGCGTATAAGTGGAATGGCCTATTCCTCCTCCGGTTCGCTCCTCTTATTCTTCTTTCTTCTTCCAGTCCTCCCTTCTCCTCTCACTGCCCTTTTTCACCTCTCTCTCTTTTTCTCTCTCTCTCACTCTCTCTCTCTCTCTCTCTCTCTCACTCTTTTTGCCGTCCTTCGCGGCTGTTCCTCGTCGTTATATACCCCCTTCGAACGTCGCCGTACCAGGGTAGAATCCATTCGAGGGAGGAAGGGAGGGAAGGATCGGAAGGTTGAACGAGAGGAGTAGGAGGGAAGTATTCCTTTGTTTCTACTCGTATGGGCCTAGATCATGTGTGCTTCTTATATGTGTGTGTCCTACATATGTAGGTATATCTATGTCCCCTGCGTTATACGTGTTTACGATAATATGTCTAATTCATATACGTTAACGTCAACTACCTCTACGCATAATGATAATTTATTAAACGTAAGAAATACACATTGGTTTACAATGAATAAATAGAAAGAAAAATAATAACAATAACAGTAATAATAATAATAACAATAATAATAATAATAATAATAATAATAATAAGAAGAAGAAGAAGAAGAAGAAGAAGAAGAAGAAGAAGAAGAAGAAGAAGAAGTAGAAGAAGAAGAAGAAGATTCGCATCGTATCTAGGGAATTTCTTTGACTCCACCTTTCGTACCTGCCATCTTCTTTCTCTTTAGATTATTAATTACTACCAGCGATATCAAATATCTTACGTAATTATTTATATCCACACGCTGAGCAGATATTTAAAATTCAAGCGATCTATCCTTTTCGGTAACGAGGATAGCAGCGTAGCTTCCTCTTTTTAGGCACCCCCCTCCCTCCCCACCCCACCCTTCACCCTTTCAGAATACATCCGAATGAAGAAAGAAAGAAAGAAAGAAAGAAAGAAAGAAAGAAAGAAAGAAAGAAAGAGTTTCGATCTTCCTACGTCATTCCACGTGCCATCCTCGGGTGAATTCCTTCGAGCTCAGCTGGGCTCATTGACTTCTTTTCTACGTTGCAGACAACCCCTCCTCCTCCTCCTCCTCCTCCTTTCCCTCCTGCTCCTGCTCCTCCTTTACCTCCTTCCTTTTAACGAAACGTAGTCGAAATATGTACATACATATTTGTGTACCTCGAAATAGCCATTTTTTTCTCCTTTCTTTCTTTCTTTCTTTCATTCTTCTCCCACCTTCCCCGAGTTACGCTAGAGTCTAAAATGAAAAGACAAGGGAGTAAAGAGAAAAGAAAAAGAAAAGGCCAAACGGGGAATAAGAATGAGAAGAAGAAGAAGAAGAGAAGGAGGAGGAGGAGGAAAGGAAGAAGAAGAAGAGGAAGAAGAAGAAGAAGAAGAAGAAGAAGAAGAAGAGAGGAGCGTGTACACCGCAAAACCAGTTCGCTGGTGAGTAAACAAAAAACGAGAAGGAGCCAACGCCGTGCGGCCTCGTTGTCCGCTCGCAAGGGGGAGAGAAGATAGCTGCTTTATTGCTAATTCGAAGACATTCGCCCGGTAGAAATGAAACTTTATAGTCCGTTCCAAGTTCCCCGTTGACTCCTTCCGAAGAACGTGGTTCATGCGCGCGTTGTATTTATCGCGACTAACGGAAGCTAAGCCTGACTTTTCCATGTGAACCAATCTTATTCTCGTTTTTCTACGTTAGTCACGAGCGCGTTCTCTCATTGGATTGTATTCGTACGCTCGTTTGGAAAAATGGAGGTGGATCGCACGGAAGCTACGAGAGGAGAACGTAACGAGATCGTCGAACGTGTAGAAGGAGGAAGAGAAAGAGAGAGAGAGAGAGAGAGAGAGAGTGAGGGAGAAGGGGAAAGAAGGCTCGCTTCTTCACGAGATCCCGTCCTCCCCCTAATTGACAAATTGGAATCTTATTAGAAGCTCGTGATGTCGGAGAGGATACCCGAGGCAGAAGCCTTCAGGGTCAATCGAGGAGAGAACGAGCAAGCGGCAGTAAAGAAAGAAAGAGAGAAAGAGAGAGAGAGAGAGAGAGAGAGAGAGAGAGAGAGAGAGAGAGAGAGAGAGAGAGAGAGATCGGAGTCCTGAAAGGTGAGGAGAGAACGAGGGGGGCATAACGTGCGGATGGCACGACACTAACAGGTTGTACGAGGCTCGAGAACGAAGGAAGAAGAGGAGATGACGACGACGACGACGACGACGATGACGAAGAAGAGGAAGAAGAAGAAGAAGAAGAAGAAGAAGAAGAAGAAAGAGTACCTTACGCTCGTCCTGCCGGCCGGCAGGCGAATGCCACCCAGGAAGCATTCGCGCGTGCGCGATCTGTGTGGCCTCGGTTGCGCTCGACCACCGGGCCCAGTCGAAGACGCACGAGCGCGACCGAGGTAGCGCGAGGACGCCCGAAGCGGACGTGTGCTGGGCCACCCGGTAGAGCGCGCGCGTGCCGCGTCCTGTGTGGTCCTTGCGCGCGCGAGCGAGCTTGCCTCGGCTGCTCCCGGGATATCGCGCCGCCGACGAGAGCTTCGAATCTCTTTTCTCTTTCTCTCTTTCTCTCTCTTTCTCTTTCTTTTACGTCTACAACCTTCCTTCCTTCCTTCTGCTCACAGTATCACTACCACCACCCTTGTGCATCACCGTCTTTTCTCTCGGCTCGGGCCGCGAAGATGAGGTGGCTCCAAGAGAGGACGAGGAGCGAGGGAGATGCAGAGAGAAACTCAATGGCGTCGCTATCCAGGGATTCCTCCGTATTATCAGATAATGTTACTTCGTTAAGATATTACTATTAATTTTTCTTTAACCTCCTTTTGTCTCTTTTTCTTCTCTCTCTCTCTCTCTCTCTCTCTCTCTCTCTCTCTCTCTATCTATCTATCTGTCTATCTCAATCTCTATCTCTCTCTCTCTTTCGTAATTTTAATTAAAAAAAAAATCTCTACCTTACTTAGTACCAAAATATAACCGTTAAATACTATACTCGCAAATTTGTCCCAATTTCCGATACTATCGTATAACTATAGGACCACTCTCTTTTTACTCCCCGCCAATTGGATACGTGACGTCGCAAGTTCGAAGGTAGGACCTCGAAAGTGTACGATTAGCGTCGACTTCACGACGGACGCGTCGTCGAGTTAAACAATAGGTCGTGCATCCGATTCGATTCGATTCTTAACTATACGGTGGAATAAAAAATGCGTTTTATTTTAAACCGTTCCATCGGGTGGAATAATTTTTTTCAGAGATTATTTATCCATTTCGTTAATTTCCACGAATAATAATAATAATAATAATAATAATAATAATAATAATAATAATAATAATAATAATAATAATAATAATAATAATAATAATAAAGATCGAGCCGTAATGATTTATCCCGCCCGCCCGCCGCCTCTCACCCTCCCATTACACGATACCGCGTAGTCGGTATATTGGCGGCATATTTGGATATACGTAGAACGAGTATCGCCGTTGAAATATAAAGAAAGAAAGGAAGGAAGAATGGTAGGAAGAAAGAAAGAGAAGGAGAAAGAGAGCCTAAAAATAAGTTTCGTAAGCACTCGCACGGGCTGACGCGGGGAGATATAGAGGTAGTGGTAGTAAGTGGAAGCATCGGAGAAACAAAAGTACAATACAAACGAGACGCTACGTCAGTGGATCCCTGAGCAGGATGGTGGGGAGGGACGAGGTGGTAAGCCCGGCTCGACTCGTTCCACCTCTCCTTTCCTGCTTCTCGGTTTCCTTCGCACGGCTCGCCTCGACCACGTGCTAACTTACGAGCTACGAACGCTGTACCCTTCCACTTGCATGTCTCCGGCTGTCTCTCTCTCTCTCTCTCTCTCTCTCTCTCTCTCTCTCTCTTTCTCTCTCATTCTTTTTCTCTTTCTTTCTTTTTCTACGCGACTCTCTCGCGTTTTCGCGACCGCCACCCCCCTCCCTCCCTCCTCCTCCCACTTCTCATACCTCGTCGACGTTCGAGCAGTACCTTCGCCGTCTCGCTTTTTCGCTCCCTTCGAAAGTCTGCCTCGTATTATTAATCCCTGTAAGCGTATATAAAAGTAAGAAGGAAAGAGAGAGAGAGAGAAAGAGAGAGAGGAGTGAGACAAGGATACGTAGCATTCGCGGAGAAGATTATGGGTTGAGAGCACGGTCAAGGTGCTGCTACGTTAACAAGCGCCAATAGGGAAGGGTGGACGTCGTAAAACGTGATTTCGAAGATGAAAGAGCGCGCTTCTTTATCGATGCTTATCAACGTCTCCGTATCCTTCCCTTACGGCTAGTTATTTTTTCTTCTATACGTACAACATACATACTACACGTAGGCCCCTTCTTCCAGTCAGATTTCAAGTGGCTCGTTATAAGGTATACTTTTTATTATTTTTTTTTCTGTTTTTTTTTTTTTCTTTTTTTTTTTTTATTTCAATTATCGATACAGATAACGTCGAGTAACTACAATAAGGTTCCCATTGGTCGATACCCTTCGACGAATCCATTCCCCTTTTCGTCTTTTTTCCCCTTATTGTTTTGTATCTTTTAGAAAAGAAAAGACAAATTATATATATATATATATATATATATATATATATATATATATATTTGTTTTTTGTTTTTTTTTTATTTATTTTTTATTTTATCGCGATGATACGGGACTACTTACACTGTTTTTTGGCAATGATCTTTACCACGGAAGTCGAGGGAAACCTTTGGAGAACGCCGTCGCCGTGGGAATTCGCGCGTAAATCGAGCGTGCGAAGAATTCGGCGGCGAGATTGCCGGCGTACGACGAGAGAGAGAGAGAGAGAGAGAGAGAGAGAGAGAGAGAAAGAGAGAGAGAGAGAGAGAGAGAGAGATAGAGAGAGATAGAGAGTGGTAACGTGCTCCGCGTGTGAAATGTAAATGGTGCATCTCTCTCGTATATACGTAAGTAAAGAGGGAAAGAGAAAACAGGTAAAAGGAAAGAGAAAGAGATACATATATTATGTTGAGAGAGAGAGAGAGAGAGAGAGAGAGAGAGAGAGCGCAGGGTTCAAAGAGCCGACACAGTGGTTAAAGAGCCTTCTTCCTCTCGACACGCACAAGTATAAGGCGCAACCTTCCAAAGGTTGGAAAGAGGAAGATCGTTTTCTTTCTCTCTTTCTCTTTCTCTTTCCCTCCTCTCTCTTTCTCTCTCTCTCTCTCTCTCTCTCTCTCTTGTTGGTCTCGTCCTTTTCCACGCCGGCAACAGCAAATTTATTTCACGTTCCTGCCTCTTCTGGACCTTTCACAATATTTGGCCGTTCTTTGGCATCCCAAACGCACCGGCCGGCAGCACCGGTCACCAGGAGATACAGCTTTGAGCCCTCGGTGATGGATGGTTCGTTCTCCGGCTCGCCACGGACTGCTGTTTCTACTCTCTTCTTTCTTTCTCCTTTTCTCCTTCTTTCTCTCTTTCTTTCTCTATCCTCCTTCGGAAGATGCTAGACCGCCGCTGCTGTTGCCGCCGCCGCCGATGAGCACAACCGTGTTCTTCAGGGCCGCTAACTCTCCCGTTCGCCGACTATACTCTTCTATTATTCTCCTCTTCGATATCTTAAACTAATATCTTGTTAATCTCCATTGATAATGCTTTCAACGGCAGGGTATAAATGTACGCCAAAAATCGATCCAATTCGGGAGAGGATAAAAATAATACGGAGGAAATCGTTTTTCCCCGTTTTTCGAAAGGTTCCGCAGTAGGTATATTTGTACGTTTTGAGGTTTATGTATCTTTACGTGTATTTCAAGCAACTCTCGCGGCGGTCTCTATCCTTCTCTCTCTTTATCTCTCTATCTCTCTATCTATATCTCTCTTTCTCTTTCTCTTTCGAGATCGCTAGTACCTACAACGCGTTCGAATCGTTTTCTTTCGGAGATAGATACCGAATGAATGAGAGAGAAAAAGAGAGAGATAGAGAGAGAGAGAGAGAGAGAGAGAGAGAGAGAGAGAGAGAAAGAGAGAGATCACGAAGCCGTCCCTGAACACCGTGGAGCCCTCGGCCACGGGATCGTTCCGGCGAGTTCGTGCAGGTATATAAATTCTGGTGCTATTATTGGGGTTTGTGCCTTCTCACTGGGCCCTCTGAGCCCCGCGGCGGTCCCTTTGAGCTACTCTTTCTACCTCTCTCGCCCTCGGCTACCTCTCGCTCTTTTCTCTTTCTATTCCTTCCTCCTCTTCCTCCTCCTCCTCCTCCTCCTCCTCCTCTTCTTCTTCTTCTTCTTCTTCTTCTTCTTCGTTGTCTCTCATCCTACGTGTCCTCAGATATTCTTCTTCCCTTTCCTCATCCTCATCTCCTTCTCATCCTTCTCTACCATCTCACTTGTTTGTTTTCCCTTGCGTCGTCTTCCGTTTGCTAAACGCACCTTAAATTACGCGGCCGATGATAAATATTTGAGCCGTCCATTACGCGAAAGGGCCACTCTCTCGCTGGACCTCTGCGTCGCTCGGTGTTACATCCTCTCTCTCTCTGTCTGTCTCTCTCTATCTCTCTCGTTCTCTTTTCCTTTTTCTCTTTGGACCTTCGAAAGATTCCTCTCCACCTCTTCCTCCTCCTCCTCCTCCTCCTCCTCCTCCTCCTTCTTCTTCTTGGATCGTGTTACTCTGAAAAAAGGGACCTAGGGCTCGTCGAACCTACTCGTGATCCACTCAACGAAAGACAGGATCTGATCTTTGGATCTTATTGTGACGAGTCATTACTAATCGATGACTTCCTCCATCATCGTGATATATATATATATACATACATATATATATATATATAGCGATAGTGATAGTGTACATATATAATGTACTATTTTTATATAATTTTTTATATTCATTATCTCACTGTACCGATAATGCAGAAAGTGTTCGAATTACCTTACATTGTCGATAATGTCGGTAATTGAAATAAAAGGAAAAAAGAAAGGGAAAAAACAAAAGAAAATGATTTAATTGCAAATGAGAACGATCAGATAGTAATTATTCGAAATGATGTTAAAGATGCTTAACAACATTCACGTTCACGTATATTTTACGTTGAAATTGCTTTTTCTGCTCGATCTTTTTTCTTTCTTTTTCTTTCTTCCCCTCCCATTCCCCACACCCTCCACCCCAATGAAACGTAGGACGTCTCGATGGACGAGATCGAGATGACGAATAACGATCGAATGTGAACGATGAACGACGATGGGAAATGGTTCCTCCTCAATCGTTACTTGCACCTCGATGGTTAATTTTACTTTTCTTTTTTTTTTTTTTTTCATTATTTTCTCGATCGGCGGCAGGCGCTCTCAAGCCTGCATACACAAAAGTCG
>OU964964.1:3858857-3866357 GCA_918808275.2 Dolichovespula sylvestris | reverse complement strand
TAAATGAATGTATATTTTGTAATTAAATACATATTTTAATATACGTATAATTATGATAAAATATCAGTATTTAATATAAGTGAAGCAACTCAGATATTTAATTATTTATACTAATCGAAATATTCATATTGTATATAATATATATATATATATATATATATATATATATATATATATATTGACAATTTATTTTACGCAATACTTTAACTTTAAATTAATAAAAATATTGATCAAATAGATAGAAGTTATATTAAAATATATTTAGATTCGTGTTAGTAGATATATGTCGCAAGTTAGAAAATAAAAAAGTATCTTCGACGTAGTCAGCGATGGAGGACACTTATAGATCTAATCATTATCTTAATATAATAAATAAATTAAACTAATAAAATAATAAAATAATATCTGAGATAATTTCTTACTTTTTCTTTTCTTTCTATATAATTTAGTCGTACAGTAAAAGGATCTAACTATATATCTAAATAATGTATTTAGAAAAAGAATGATTGTTTTTGTTTATGTCGTCGATACATTCATCCTAATTTCGCTTAACTTTGGGAATGAATATTATTCCTCAGAAAAATACGATTCAATTGTACATCTAAATAATATTATTTTTATAAGAGAATAATTGATCAGAGAAAATATCTAATAATGATTACCTATAATCAATATGATAGAATATGCTTTTCTTTTCTTTTCTACTCTTTCTTTCTTTTTGTTTTTCTCATAACCGAGAGAACGGAAGAATTAGTGGTTGGGAAAAGGATCGAGAAAGGAAAGAAAAGTAAAAAAAAAAAACATAAGAAGAAAAGAACAAAGAAACATAGGAAAAAAGAAAAAAGAAAATAAATGAAGGATGGCTAGGTAGCTTGAAGATCCTTAACGACGGCGAAACGATGAAAATCAATCAGCGAGGAGTATCATCCACTGAGAGATCCGGTAATTCAAGCCCTTTTCATTTTCGATGTTACTTATTGCACGACGGGGTTTTACTAATGTGAACGTTGGGATTAGACGGGAGACCTATGCGCGTCCAGCTAACGTATTCGTCTCTCTCTCTCTCTCTCTCTCTCTCTCTCTCTCTCTCTCTCTCTCTCTCTCTTCTCTCTCTTCTCTGTCTGTCTTTTCAAGATGCAGCTTACACGTCTTAGCTTACGCGCCGTTATCTTCGAAGGTATAACCTCGTAAATCCATGGGCATTTGTTTCCTGCCCACCCTCGGGATCCGTCAAGATTACTGGCCATTAATCTCACTGCGATTATTCATACGTTTACAACGACAAATCGCTACCTTCGGTTTCTATTCTATCTCTTTCTCTTTATCACAATTTTGTATCTACTCCTTTTCTTTTCTTTTCTCCTTTCTCTTCCTATCGTCATTATCTTATTCGTTTATTTCTTTCTCCGTATCTATTTCTATTCGGTTTTTTTAAACATTTCCTTCTTTTTCTTTTTTTTTTTTTTTATAAAATCATATGTAGATGTAAAATTTAATGTGTATATATATATAATATAGTATGGATTTACATAGATATAAATTTTAGTATATATATATATATATATATATATATATATATATATATATATACGTTATATACGATTCAGATCTATATAAATGTAGATCTATACTATTATCTCTCTTTCTCTCTCATATTTCTTTATATATATTAATTTAATATTAGTACACAATATAGTATTCAATTTATATATGATATAGATCTATATATACATAGATCTATATAGATTTGATTTATATATATAGATACACACACACACACACACACATACACACACACATACACACACTAACTTTAATTTTACTATTTATTTTACCATATATTTAAAATGAAAGGTAATAAATAAAAAAAAATATATATATATATATATGTATATATATAAATACATGTATTTAATGTACCTATACGATATCGTTTTGTCCGATTAATTTTCAGTTTAGTTCGATATTCGACAAAGATATATATATGCAATATTTTATTCGCATATGGCGATCGTTAATTTTATTTTCAAAGGACGCATCCTATGAGGTTATCTCTATCATCTCTTTAATATCATTTCACTCTTGAAATTTTATTCCCCCATTCCGTTCGACACGAAAAATCTTCAATCCCCAACATAGTCCACTTTCGGCGCATATTGAATCGTTATTTAACGAGCCAGGAAAATCGATTCCCCCCTCCCCCGAACCCCTTCTTTTCGAAGTAACGAATAGAGGTTTGTATTGCCTGCCGTATTTCGCGAGTCGGCTTTCACGTAACGATATAGAGCATCGTAAAATAAGTTTTAGTGACTCGGATGAATTTACTTTATTAGCACGTTAGAGCTTCGGGGTTTTGTCGGTAGGATGCTTGATCTTATAATGGACCAAACCGAGTCGCCATTCTATCTGCTGAGCCTCGCTGATTCTTCGTTCGCTGGATAATGGTCTCTACCGGGACTGCCCAGAATATATAAGTCTTTAATAGCGATGGCTCCTTTCTTTCTTTCTCTCTCTCTCTCTCTCTCTCTCTCTCTTTTATTTCTCTTTCTCTTTTTTTTTTGTACACAAAAAAATAGTAAGAAAGAGAGAAAGACAAAGAAATAATGAAAAAGAATAGAGAAAAAAAAGGAAAGGAAAGGAAAGGAAAGGAAAGGAAAGGAAAAGAAGCAAAAAAGAGAAAAAAAGACAGACAAGTCGGCGTTCTCGATCAAAGTGGTTTCCCTGTTAAGACGGGGACCGCGGTTTTACATCGCGTTAGAACCAGTTATACAGACAGGAGGCGCTTGTTAAACGAGACCAGTTGGCTAGTGTAAACAGATCCGATAGTTAACAGCGTATCTCTGTCCAGTTTCGTCTCGATAATGTCGAACCAGATTCACTTCGGCATCCCTTCATTATCGAAGTGTTACATTTTATTGTAATCTAAGTATCGTCATTGCAAATTGGATTTGTTTCGATAGTGTTCGTGAGAATCGTTCGACGATATGGTCCAGATCAAATCGCAGGATTATTATTAGGACTTATCTTTATTTATTTATTTATTTATTTATTTATTTTGTTTTGCTTTTATCGAGTTTCATCACCTCGAAATGGTACAGACAGATAACAATTATCCTCAAAGCAATGTTCGTACGCTTCAAGATCTAATCCGTTTAAATAATATTCGATTTCTCGTTTATTTTTTTCCTTTTGAATTTTTGTCCCTTCGAAATGATTCGCAAGAATCGTTGACATCGTCCTCGTGACCGATGTTAACTTTAATTTTGAATTAAAAGAACTTTTTTGTTCTTTTTTTTTTTTTGTTCAAATCACCTTCGGACATATTGTCCTTTTCGTTGAAACACGTTTAAATCCAACGTTCTCCAATTTACTTTCGATATCTCAATCGATTTCGTCGATATTCGTCTCACTCTCGAAATACTTTCGATATATTTTTATCATTTCGTTTAATTTCGTCGTATCGAAATGGATCCATTATAATGGTCCCCATACCGATCGGGAATAATGTTCTAATATCCTTTTAAAAATTTAACGTTTCAATATTACCTTCGATAAATTATCAGCGCTGTCGTTGAATGTCGTCGTATTATCGAAATGGTTCAGATCATAGCTGGAACCAATGTAAGAGCATTTCGAACTGAAACAGAGGACGAAGAAGATTGAGAAGAAGATGAAGAGGAGAAGGAGGATGGGGATAAAAAAAAAAAAAGGAAAGAAGAAGAAAACGATCTTGAGAAAACGTCATTGTGGATAGAATGAACGGTGTTTAAGTCGAAAACCGCACTGATGGAGGATGCTTGAGATGGAGAATCGTATCTCTCTTGGCCGCTCTTCGATTATGTGTCGGAATAATACGGTGAGAACAAGCAAGAGGAGAGGGAGAAGGAAGAGAGAGAGAGAGAGAGAGAGAGAGAGAGAGAGAGAGAGAGAGAGAGAGAGAGAAAGAGAGAGAGAGAGAAAGAGATAGTACACGAAAAGGAGAGTAGAGGGGCAAAGTGAAAAGAGAAAGAAAGAGAGAAAGAAAGAGAGAAAGAGAGAGAGAGAGAGAGAGAGAGAGAGAGAGAGAGAAGGACGTAATCTGGTTGGTCCACCGAGCTTCAACGGAGAAAGGATGAAGGAAGGGCCGAGGGCTTCGAGCCGGCCGCCATAATGCATCGTGAGAAGTGTGCATGGGGTCAAACGGGTCAAAAGAACGTCATGGCGTTCCTTCGTCTCTCTATGGCGGCCGAGTTGCTACACTCGCCAAAGGCCTCCTTCCATCTCTCTTTCTCCTTCTTCGATTTCTTTCTTTACTCTTTCTTTTTTCTCCTTTTTTATTTCTCTTATCTCTCCCTTTTCCTTTTTCCTTTTCTTTTTATTTCTCCCTTACTCTCTTGTTCTCTTTCGAATCGTCTTACGTACGCTTCTAAGACGCAACGGCGCGTCCTCCGCGAGGACGACTTCATTCCGTTTACGATCCTCTCCTCTCGAGATTCGTAAAAATGGCGGAGGGAGTAACGTCGAAGCGGGAAATTTGATTTTTTTTTATTTATTTTTTTTTTTTACTTGAACATCTCAACCTCGATCGGCTTTACACTTTATTTTCTATGATATTTTTTTTATTCAAACGATTTTTATTATTACTATTGTTATTTATTTCTTTCTCTTTATTTGTATTTATTTATTTATTTTCTTTTTTAAATCGTTATCACGACTATTAAACAAATACTGTTATCCGTTAGGGTATGACATAAAACAAGGCTAGGGATTTCCCTTTATGAATAAATTCCGCCCATCGTTTAGTAAACCGTACGTAAGCATTATTCTTATGCACGATTCTCTGTCTACCGTTCTCTTTCATGAATTCATCTAAATGCATTTGAATATTCTCTAGTGTGCGTGCCTGACTCGACGTCTTTATTCTACTGGTTACGGTATTTCTAACGAAGAGAGAGAGGGAAAGAGAGAGAGAGAGAGAGAGAGAGAGAGAGAGAGAGAGAGAGAGAGAGAGAGAGATACACACGCATACACGTACACGTACACCATGTGAATGAATTCTTTAATAGAATTTAATTCGTAGTAATGTGAATAAATTTTCATCGATATTTTTTTATCAAAAAGTTATTCCGTATCTCTCCAACATGTATCCAAACGTATAAGTATATGCGTATGTATGCACTTACGTGCGTACGTACGTATGTGTATATGTATTTATGTGTCTGTGTCTGTGTGTGTGTGTGTGTATATATATATATGTACGTGCGCATACATGTACATACATGTGTATCGTACATATCGTACACGTACATACATGTATCCTTGGGGGTTTATAGGTGAGAGTTGCCGTCAATGAGGCGGAATACGCGTCGGCAGAAAGTTTTGCAAAATATGGAACGACGGTCCTCGCTTGTAAAACGATCTTCTCGACCACTTCCTTCCTCCGTGACGATCGAGGATCCGATGACCAGTTTGAGGTCGAGGATGACCGACGTGGGAAAGGATCGCTGATGCTTCATACTTTCCTCCTCCTTCTCCCTTCCTCCTCCTCCTCCTCCTCCTACTCTTTCTCGTCCTCCTCCTCCTCCTCCTCCTCCTCCTCCTCGTTTTCTACCTTCTCCTCCTATTTGTCATTTCTTTTTTATTTCTTTCATTATCCCTTTCCTTTACTCGTATCTTTCCTTTACTTTTTTTCTTACGTTATTTTTTTTTTTGAATTCTAATTCTTTTATCTT
Source organism: Dolichovespula sylvestris (assembly GCA_918808275.2). Classification (NCBI taxonomy): domain Eukaryota; kingdom Metazoa; phylum Arthropoda; class Insecta; order Hymenoptera; family Vespidae; genus Dolichovespula; species Dolichovespula sylvestris. The sequence goes on along the minus strand of OU964964.1, from coordinate 3,860,646 downwards.
GTTTTTTTAAGGAGGGATGGGGGTGGCACAATCGTCAGAAGTAAAATTTGCAATAATAGTTGTTACATTGATTATCGTGATTGTTTATCTTGAAAGTAGATCGTTAGAATATCATTTCTATTTATATAAAATTGATATTCTTTTTTTTTTTTTATATATGATTAAATTTCATACGACGATCGAATTTTATTTCTTTTCTTTTGGTTTACTTTTTTGTTTTTGTAACAAAATAATAATCGCAAGAAAGAGAGACGAAATGAATCTTCTCGGGTTTGTCAATACATATATACAATCTATTGTCTCCTTCTTACTCGTATTTTTTCTTTGTTAAGTAATTGTAATCGAAATTGATATTTATTAATAAATTAATTAGCAAAAATAGTTTTAAAAAATCTGCTCGTTTCGTCAATACAGATATAATTTTTTATCTCTCTCTTCCTCTCTCACTTTCTCGTATCTTCCTTTACTCTTTCCGTTATACCTTGTTATCCTAACGTATCTTTTACACTGTAAGAAATAATACATAATAATTCTACATGAAATTTAACAGATAGTTAGAGAATTGCATCTACAAACATGTGTATTACGATATCTCGTTATAATTGAAATCGATAAGATGATAAGAACTTTAATAAGATGGTAATAACTTACGATTATCAATTTAAAGAGAAAGAGAGAGAGAGATAGAGAGAGAAAAGGAGAGAAAAATAAAATCCATCCAATTTTGTCGATACACAGATATAATTTAACAATTTCCGTCATTTTATCGTATATACACGTTCAATCTCGATGGAAATGTATATTTATTATATCGCGTATGATGACAGTGATCGTAGATAAATATTCCTTTTTCTAATCGTATCTTCTCTTCGAGATAAACTCCGTTGATCTTATAGAAAATAAATGATATAAGTCGTGGAATAGATTAAAATGGAAAGCGACATGGTTTAACAAGGTTTCTACTGTAGCTAACATAGTACATGTACTATGTGGGTAGTATGTATTCGATACATACGTCAACGAGAGAGAAAATAACGGAGATCGATGCTTTACCGAGAATATCGAAGATTATTTAAGCGAGGATTACTAACGACCTGTAATTATCGCGCGTATACTATTATTAAAGAAATGATAGGGTTCGTAGTACCTTGTATAAATCGCGGATGGTACCATTAATTATTCGACAAAGTCACATTCTTTTTTCTTTTTTGTTTATCAAAACTATGAAAGAGAGAGAGAGAGAGAGAGAGAGAGAGAGAGAGAGAGAGAGAGAGAGAGAGTGGTTTTACTTGATAGAATCCATTATATAAATTCATAAATTATATGTCGAGTCTGTTTTAATATAAAAATAATAATTCGACAAATCTTTGTTTCTTTTTCTTTTTTTTTTGTTTATTAAACATTCGTAAGAGAGAAAGAAGAAGAGGAAAAAAGTTGACTTGTCGTTACCTACGACGAAATACATCATTGAAATTAATAAATTAAATGTCGAATATATTTAAAGATTTATAGAAAAGAAAAACATAGCTATTATTGAACATAGCGTTATAACGAATTATATTGCCAAGCATATTAAATGCGAAAATATTTATTTTCGCGTTGTAAATATTCGAGTATTAATAAAAAATTTTATATCGAATATAATCGTATTTCCATAGTCTCTATGCTTATTTTACTGTTTGTTTATTAAATATAGTACTATTTGATTATTCGAAAAAAAACTCGCAATTTAAAGGAGTCTCTCTTTCTTTCCTTTTTATTTATATATTTATTTATTTATTTATAAAAA
>OU964964.1:3843857-3853857 GCA_918808275.2 Dolichovespula sylvestris | reverse complement strand
ATTGAATTTTAATCAATTTGAACGAAATTTATACCTTGCAACTTGTAAATTCGTACAAAATCGTACATTACGAATGATTACTTTTCCATTTTTTTCTTTTCTCTCTTCTTTTTTTTTTTTTTTAATAAAAAATACATCTATCATCTCCGAATAAAATTGTACATTTTACTATTATTATTATTTTTTTTTATTAGATTAATCGGAAACAGGAAATTATACACACACACACACACACACACACACACACACACACACACACATATATATATATATAAAGATAATTAATAATCTGGAGGAATATTCGTCATTAAAAAAAAAAAAATCTGAGAAATAAGTTAATTAATTAAAACGAAAATTACGTCGTCGATGGAACACGAAAGGTCGAGACCGTTTCGAGCAAACAATTACCTACTCGTTCTTTATCTTTTTTTTTCGATTTCATCGAAATAAAAAAAAAAAAAAAAAAAAAAAAACAAGAACAAGTAACATCGACCATCCCTCAGTGAAATCGTATCTTACAATTTTCTTTCACTTTTTTTTCAAATAGGTTAGTTAAAATAGGAAACTATAAAAGATCAAAAACGAATTTGAGAGGACGTTGTCTTATAAAAAAAAAGGGTCGTATTTTGCGGCAGCAATGCGTCACGACGTTCACGAATTTACGAAAGTTGCCTGGAATTCTGGAGTTACATATGATGTAGAAAAAGAGGAAGAAGAATAAGAAGAAGAAGAAGAAGAAGAAGAAGTAGTAGTAGTAGTAGTAGTAGTAGTAGTAGTAGTAGTAGTAGAAGGAAGAGGAGGAGGAGGAGGAGGAGGAGGAGGAAGAGGAAGAGGAGGAGGAGGAAGAGGAAGAGGAGGAGGAGGAGGAAGAGGAAGAGGAGGAGGAGGAGGAGGAGGATGTGGACGTCCAGTCACGGAACGCTTTTTCCTACCAAGACTAACCTTTTATTCGTGTCGTCCTAATTCGAAGCGAGTCATCGGGACTCGCTTGGAATGTCCCGCGGCATCCTCTCGTTTTCCTCTTTTCTTCCTCTTCGTCCTCTCTCTCTCTCTCTCTCTCTCTCTCTGTCTCTTTTTCATCTCTTTTTTTCTCTCTACTTCTCCTACCTCTTTACCTCTCTCATTCTCATATTCTTTCACTTTCTATCTCTGTCTAACTTACAACGAGACCACGTAGAGCTTCGTCTCTCTTCAACGCCATGAGAGAGGAGGACTCTCCTCCTCTTCTTCAGGTTCGGGATGGCCTCTTCGGTAATTAATTTAACTTCTTGTCTCGACGATGGCGGCTGCTAATGGTTTTCTTGTTCTACCCCGCGCGAAGCTGTCCGCGTCGTCTCGCCTTCGTTTTCTGACCGCCCACCGATTACTACCGTACATCCAGAAAGAAAGAACGAGAGAAAGAAAGGGAATATGAGAGAGAGAGAGAGAGAGAGAGAGAGAGGGAGAGAGAGAGAGAAAGATAGTCTTCTTTCTTCTAACGGATTTTTATCTAATTATCTTCCTTCAACTCGCGTTCCTTTCCACCATAAGATTCCGGTTCTCCGTAGACACACACTTTCTGCCGCCTCCGAGAAAATTCTGATATTACTTTTGCGATATATTTTATACTTTTTCTCTCTCTCTCTCTCTCTCTCTCTCTCTCTCTCTCTCTCTCTCTAATGTAAATCCTTTCGATCTCGTGATCGTCGATCGAAATTTTCTGATATCTTCTTTTTTCCCCTTACTTTCCATTGTTTGAATCTTCAATCACTTGAAATGCATCGACAAGCTCGTACGTCGCGTGTTTTTGATTTCATTTTACAATAAAAATTATTCTCGTTTGTACGTACGTACGTACGTATTATACCGTGTTAAATTTCACGACGAGAAAAATTTCAATCATCGCGTCTTATCGCGCCACTGACGTCGGAGTGATGTTTATTTTTTCAATGAACTGGCAAAAACATTGAATTGATTTCGTTGACGTCGATATCAAATTAAACGTAATTTTCAAACTTAGATCGATTCAATTCGATGTTTTCGATAGTCAACCGGACGTTCTAACATTAAACACATGCGCGCGCGCGCGCGCTCTCCTCTCTCTCTCTCTCTCTCTCTCTCTCTCTTCCTATGTTCCTTGAAAATTGATAAAACGAGAAAAGAATCAGGGAGCAGTGGTTCCTCGCAGATTTCTCGAATTCATCGAAGCTGATTTCTTTTTTTCTTTCTCTCTCTCTCTCTCTCTCTCTCTCTTTCTTTCTTTCTTTTATTTTTTTTCTTTCTTTCGTGAAAGAGCCGAAGGAAGATGAAAAGCCGGCTTTGGTTGCGCGTGTAACGTCCGTTCTCCGGGCCGCGAGGCGTTAACGAGGCGGGCAAACACGAAGGAGGAAGAAGAGGGCCTAAGGAGAAAGAGAGAGAGAGAGAGAGAGAGAGAGGGAGAGAGAGAGAGGGAGAGAGAGTGAGAGTGAGAGAGTGGATAAGAAGACGGCGAAGATTCTTTAAAGCGATGGAACGGAGAACGTTCGAAGGCGAATGCTACGGAATAAAGCACGAAGGCGCCTTTTCAAGGTGCGAGGTGTGAACTCTGCCGCCCTTCTTGAGAGACTCCCTCTATCGGTATTCACTTTCTCTCTCTCTCTCTCTCTCTCTCTCTCTCTCTCTCTCTTCGTATATCCTCCAACACGAAGGTGTACTACCTCTTTCCACCTTATTAAGACCGCCAAGCCCGCCGGCAACGAAAGAACACACCGTTTCTCCCTTTTCTTTATCTCTTTCTTCAATTTCTTGCCCTCCTTCTTCTTTGATCCTTTATGAAGAACGAGATGATGTATTTCGATCTCGGAATAACGTTCTCGCGCGGCGTTGGAATCGGGATAAAAGTTATAATCGGACGAGCGTATCCTTCTTTTAAAATCGCTCGTACGAAACGAGAAATCGAGTTTGAATTATATTAAAAGGGGGAATATTTTTTATCAGAAAGAAAGAGAGAGAGAGAGAGAGAGAGAGAGGGAGGGAGAGGGAGAGAGAAAAAAAGTCATTTTAATTTCTCCGAGAAAAGCGGCATCGTTTAATTCTTCTCATTCGTTGTACGCGAAACCGAAATAAATTCCATTTAAATACTCTCCGTGAACTGTTTTTACGTTCGTAAGATTTCTTACTTGCCAGAATAAATTCTAATTGGATAATTGGATCTAATTTTTCGAGGTAGCGGTTTGAAAAAAGAGGAGAAAAATAAATAAAAAAAAAAAAAAAGAAGAAGAATAGAAAATTAACACTTCGTTATGTTTCGTAAGGCATCCAGACCGGAGTCACTTTAACTGTGAAGGTTTTATATCCGTGAAGGTTCTACGGATATTTGCAAGCGATCATGTAATTGAAGTATGACTCGTTAATTTTTTTTTTTTATTTTAATTTTATATAAAAAATATAATAAATATATCACGCAATCACGATTAATCGATACTTTTCCCAACGTGAGGGTTTTACGTACCACAAATGAGCTATTTTTAATATCACTTTTATTTACTTGTTCGGGATTTTTATTATTTAATGGGAGATATTTTGTTGTTAAATAAATGTAATTTACGGAAATAATTAAGCGTCACGGTTACGTCAGATTTATTTTCGTGTAATAGGAGAAAATTATATAACATGAAAATAATATTGTTATTTATATTAGAATAATTATATTATATTGAGTACAATTCATTTTTTTTTTATACCTTAAAAACATGAACAACTATGGATAGAAGTCTTCGGTGGGAAAATAAAAAGAATAATTTTAAGATGAGGATTTACAAGTATTTGAAATACATCGTAAGTGTACGTGCATGCGTGTGATTTTAAAGTTAAATAAAGTTATGAAGGGTTAAATTTCTTGAGCAGAATTTCTACGGTCTAACTTATTAGGAGAATTCTAACACAGGTCTAAGTTCTCGAACCAGCGGTTTGTTTTAGCTTGGAAGAAAATAGAAAATTAACACTTTATTATACTTTCTAACACTAAGATGTTTGAGATACATATATACGTAATATATATATATATATATATATATATTATTAAAGAAGATTATTTTCTATTTAAAAGAAAAAACGAAATTTTAATTTTCAGCAGAAATATGGTTACAAATCATCGCTATAAATGAAAGCAAAGAAATATCATTTAAATTTCCCGCATAAAATTAGTACTCTTTATCCTTATCCGGAAAATTTCTAACTCAGTCTGAGTTCTCGAAATAACGGTTCGCTTTTCTTAGAAAGAACAGAAAATTAACACTTCATTATATTTTCCAGCTAACTATAGAGACTGTTACGCACAGATACATATATAATATATAACATATACATATATATATATATATATATATATATATATATATATATATATATATATAAGAAGATAATATTTTCTATTAAAAATAAAAAGGATCAAAACAAAAAAAAAATTAAAATAAAATAAAAGAAATTTCAATTCCTTGCAGGAAATCGTTAGAAATCGTCGCTTCAAGGTAGATCGAAGGAATTTCATTTGAATTTTTCGCGCTAAATTACATGCGGACCGTCATTATCAGGATATTTCTAACATAATTTTGCTTCTCGAATTAGCGGTTTGTTTTTGCTTAAAAAAGCAAAAAAAATAAAAAATTAACACTTTTATTATACCCTTTTAGCATTGTAGATCGTTCAATATATACATATAATATATATAATATTTATATATATATATATATACTATTAATATATATATATATATATATATATATATATATAATATATTTATTTATTCGTGTAAGAGAAATAAGAAAGAAGAGAAATGGAAAAGTAAAATAAAGAGGGTAGCTCGTGGCTTCCGGCCGATCGCCTCGTTAGCATCGTCGTGTTTCCAGTTAGCGAACGATAACCGCTCGTTAACGGCGATTAAACGGCGAGTTAAACATCGTTGCTGCCGCGAGACGAAACAATCTCGGAGGCACGTCGAGCTCCGATTAAAATAAGCGCGACCGAGTTCTCCTACCGTTCTCTCCTTCATCCTTTTCTTTTCTTTTCTTTCTCCTTCTTTCTTTCTTTCCTTCCTTCCTTCCTTCTTTCTTTCTTTCTTTCTTTCTTTCTTTCTTTTTTCTTCTTCTCTTTTCTTACACCCTTCCTCGAAGGCCCGTTGTTTTCGCGCGATAAAACCGATCTCGACTCGCTTTCGTAACTTTGCCGCCGCCATAATCGTGACTAGTGTTATAAATTTTACATTTGTTTTTTCGTTCGTTTTTAATCCCCTTTTTTTCTTTTTCCTCTTCGTTGTTGAACTTTTTCTTCGTTGTTTGTTCTCTCCTTTTCTCTGGTTGTTTTTATTCTCTCTTTCTTTCTTTCTTCAATGAGACCCGTTGTTACTTGTTGTTTCTACTTGCCGACTTCGATGTAGTTCGTATAGTCGATCAAGAATAAAGGTGATACGACGAACGTCGTATTTTTTTTTCTTTCCCTTCGTTTTTTTCCTTCTTGTCGACTTCGTTCTTTCGATCTTTAATTATCGTCGTATTAAAATTGTTGGTAAATTAATCAAATCACTTTGATTAGGTATCGCGCTTGCCACGTTCATTTTGACAAGTATTTAAGGTTGGAATTTTTGATAGTAGCGTTTCGATGGTAGTTACATTGTAGATCTTTTACTGGATACGAGATTTTCTAAAGGGCGATCAGTTAAAGGAGAACGATCTGACATTATGGTCATTCTAAATATTACTAACCGGGTTCATAATATCCACGTTTTATCTATGAAAATTTGTCTATATTTTTCTGTTATTACTGGCCGATAATTTTTCCTATCGTTTTTATCCACAGATTTTATTACATCCCTTGAAATAAAATGAAACGAAAAGAAACGAATTTTCATTTTATTTATGATTCGATGAAAAATAACGAAAGTAGTATATTCATTTCCTGCTATAACGTATATTAAGTTGTCCAGAAAGAATATGATACATGTGGTACATATACATATCAGTTTCAATTTTGCATTCGATTAAGGATGGAGGAAAATGAAGTGAAAGTGAAACGATGATTTTAGGTGAAACGAAATGATCCATAAAGTTTAATTTCTTATATTCCTGCAAAATTTTAATTTTAAATGTTTCACAATATCTGATGATGATCAAATCGAAACGTTGATCATTATGCAATTTGAAAAAAATAGCAGAGATATTAAATTTATTCAAAATTATTGTTCACGAACATTTGATAAATCTCAGTATTATTAATCGGTATGATACTTCTTTCCAAAAAATTCGATAAATTTGAAACATTTTTGACGGAAACAAGATCTAACATAATAATTAAACAAAATTTGACAAAAATGAAACAAAAGAAACGAAAAGTAATTTGAAGATATCGATCGAGAATAAACAACATTTATGCGTACAGTTTGAAAAATAAAAAAGTACTGAATTCATCAAAAATGATCGTCTATGAGGATTCAATAAAGTTGAGTTTTTGATCGTCACGAATCCCTTCGAACGATCCAATATACATTAAAAGTATTTTTTAGCAAAGTAAAATCTGGGATGAAGTTTTGTGAAGGAAAAACAATAAGCAAAAGAAAAAGAGAAAAGAAAAAAGAAAAAGGAAAAAGGAAAAAGAAAAGAAAACAAGAAGAAAAAGAAAAGAAACAACGTGAAACCGTGACGAAGACGAACAGTCACGCCCTTTTTTTCCTCATTTTTCCTCCTCAAACGAAGAACGAAAAACGAAAAAATTTCACCGTTTTCTCGAGAAAAATTTCTTGGAAATATGTCGGACATTGGTGGACGTTAGAAAAGCAATGCGAGACTAATTCGGACCGTACAAATATTTAGGGCGACCTGTCGCATTTAAGGGCTCACCTTCTTTATCCCCGTTGTTTACCATTTTAACTCGAAGAACTTCTTGGCTTCTTATGGTTGTTTGTATGGGTTGCCCCTATACAAAAGCACGCCTCTTCAGCTTTCTTAACCGTGAAGAATCGCGAATCTGATTGCAGATCTGAGACTACTACTTTTCTACTACTACTACTACTACAACTACCACTACTACTATTACTGCTACTACTACTACTACTACTATTGCCATTACAAATACTAATACTCATACTAAACTACTACTATACTACTGTTACTATTATTAACAGCTTACCCGAAAACGATGGAATGACCTTTGTAAAATCCGTAACGTGTGCTTCCCAATAAATTCTCCAAAAGTGACACCCATTTCCGTGGCGTGTCCGGAATTCGTCCAAGATTCGTTTCACCGTTTCTTAACAATACTTTTTGCTTCTTCGTTTTGAAGAAGTAACCGTGAAGAATGCCGCAGCAGCAGCGGCGACTACAGGAGCGGAGAGCCATATTTTACCAATTTTTCGCATCTATCCAAACTTACGTCTTCATTCTCGTATTCGTTGCTCGTACGATTTTTCTTTTATTTTTTTATACATATACCTTCGAATACTAATTATTTTCTTTTGATTTTTTTTCTCGTTTATTCACGATCAATCCTTAATACGTTTTTTTTTTTTTTTTTAAATATCTCATGTATTCGTGTGAATGTAAATATACTTCGAAGGTAATTTTCAAAAAATATTGTTTTATTAACTACTACTATTAAATTTTATTATTACCATTACTACTACTACTAATAATAATAATATAATAGTAATACTTGATGATCTTGTGACGAAAGAATTACTGAGATATTATTTTTACACATATTTTTTTTTGTTTATTTTTTTTTCCCCTTTGAAAGTAATGTTTCAACAGAACTATTACTCATCTGTTTATTTCATCGACTAAATTAATTCGACGATAATCGCAAGGATTATAACACTGATAATGGATAATGAAAATAAAGAAAAGCAAAAGAATAATTATCCGTAACCATTATGTTCATAAAAGTATTACAAACTTTTATTAATATATATATATATATATATATATATATATATATATATTCGTTTAAATAGAAATAAGAATAGAGTAACGCTTATTGAACGTCTTAATTCATCCGAAGGACGAATGATCGGATTGGTTTATAATTTACGATTCAATGTCCGTTTAAATACAGGATCGTTGGTCGTTTATGAATCAAACGTTAATTCTTTCTTTTCTTATGAGTGAAGAACTACAGTAAGAACATGTGTCGTCGGTAGAACCTGGTCCAAACGAACAAAAAGGAACGAGTTACCTTTAAGAAGGGTCAGAGCTCGGGGTGAAAGAATATCGAAGGTGGTATTTGGAAGCCGTTATAGACATTATGATCGCGTTATGATCGTCATAAGATTTTACTGCAGTCATAACGTACCCCTGAGCCTTTATTCTTGGCAGGAAAGTCCGACAAAAACCATGGATACTTTCTCTCTCTCTCTCTCTCTCTCTCTCTCTCTCTCTCTCTCTCTCTCTCTCCCTTTTCTGCTTGCTTCTTCACTCGTTCATTCGAAACAACCTTCGTCGCCTTCTTTCTTAAGGGTTCTCTCTCTCTCTCTCTCTCTCTCTCTCTCTCTCTCTCTTTCTCTGTAAATTTAGACTCGTTTAAACTCAGGACCCTTTGGACCTCCTCCTACGTACTACGTACATACTTACTTACGTACACATACACACGCATATACGCACGCGTATACGCACTCACTCACTCACACGTATCTATCTTGGAGAGCTGAAAAATAAACAGAACTGTTTGTCTTCTCGAACGGTAGCTTGCCACGCACGTTTCCCCCATGGAATTCCTATTTCCAATTTGTTGTGGCACAGTTTCACATCGGAGTTTAGTTTTCTACGAGAAAAAGACGGGGAAAAAAGAAAAGAGAGAAAACAAGGAAAAAGAAAGTTGGAGTAAAGGTTAAGAATTAAAAAAAAAAAAATAAATAAATAAAAAAACAGAAGAAAGAAAAAAGAGTTAAAAACGAAGAGTAAAAGTACAAAATAAGTAAATAAAAAGCGAAAGCAAAGAGAAACGATAAACAGCGATAAGAATATTCGCTAATAATGTTCTAATCGTTCGATTGTATACGTCCGAATGTCTTCCATTTTATTTTAATTCTTTTGTTTCGTTTTTTTTTTATTAGTTTCTATAAAAAAAGAAAGGAAAAATAAATAAATAATAAAATACAATAAGGTACAATGTGACGAGATAAATTTCAAATTATTCACTTTCAAGAATGAGAAGAATTTTAGACGGATAGATGGTTAACGAGCATGAAAGAGATAAAAAAAAAAGAAAAAAGAACAAAAAACCAAAGCCCAAAGGCAACACACACACACACACATAGAGAGAGAGAGAGAGAGAGAGAGAGAGAGAGGGAGAGGGAGAGAGAGAGAGAGAGAGAACTGTAGCAGTAAGAAAATCGGCATAATTTCGTCGGTCTGACGAAAATTGGCAGACCGACATCGAATTACAGGGTAGACACGTTGCAATGAACGGCAGCACGCGACGATTGCGTGTCGACGATTAATTTTTCACTCCTGCCGAAGAGAAACGCCGAAACTCTTCTTCCTTTTCCTCCTTCCTCTCCCTCTCCTCCTCCTCATCTTCCCCTTCTTCTTCTTTTCCCCTCAAAAAGGACGTTGGAATCGCTTTTGGAGAGATCCGATCGCCACACGACTGCCATTTCATTTCCTTTTTATTTATTTATTTATTTATTTATTTTTGTCCTCTTCCTTCTCCACCTCCTCCTCCTCTTCCTCCCGTTCCTCCTCTTCCTTTCCTTTTTTTCTTTCTCCAACCTCTTTTCCTACCACCTTCCACCCTAACGTTCCTCCAAATCTTTTTTATTTGCGTTTACGCGTCACAAAGCTCGCCAGGCAGGCGTGATAAATCTCAGTAATGGCCGGTCATTAATCTACAAAGAATTACGCGTACAGCACGTTCCACCTTTGACAATGGAGAATTCTCCTCCCGCCCCCGCCCCCGCCCCTCTGTCCCTCTGTCCCTTCACCCCGTCTTCCCGGTTACCTACATCCCCCTAACCCCTTCCCTCTTACACTTCTCATATCACCCCGCACGTCCC
>OU964964.1:3833857-3838857 GCA_918808275.2 Dolichovespula sylvestris | reverse complement strand
TATGTTGTACAAACACCGACGTAGCAACAGGTGGTGACTGCCCTTGGTGGTTTGGGTTACCGGTTCAGCCATTGGGTTTTATTCATGACTTTGAAGGGGAAGAGAGAGAGAGAGAGAGCAAGATAGATAGATAGATAAAAAAAGAGAGAGAGAGAGAGAGAGAGAGAGAGAGAGAATACTCACATTTACAAATCTACATCGAAGAGCCACTCGAGCCCTCGAATTCTTTCTTTCTTTCGTCGACTTTCTTCGATACTCTTCTTTCCATCCTCTCCCACCCCTAACCTTCTCTCTCTCTCTCTTTCTTTCCATTACTTTCCGACGATAATGCGATCGAAATGAACTTAACGATCGGTTCGTAAGGCGGGACACGAACGTTCGTTCGATTAAAAAAAAAGAAAAAAAGAAAAAAATGAAGAAAACAGAAGAGAAAAAAGAGAAAAGAGGGAAACGATTAAATGTGATTGGATAAGAAATGGAAGTGGCCATTTTCGCGCTCTCCCTAATTCCGTTATCGTATACTGCGAAGCCGATAAAATAAATGGACCTGGCATGTTTAATCGGGATTTTCGTAAAGGGATTTTTCTCTTTGATCTGTCCGCGTTATTTTCTATTCTATCGTTTATTGACACTACCAACAACAACGACGACGAATAGGACGTAATTGCCGTTCGATTATAATCGATACGTGAGGTAACTCAAAATAACGCGATGATTCATATTGCACGTTATACGAAGCCTCTACTACGATGACGTATACACATACGTATTAATGTACATATACACGTGCATACGTACATACATACATCCATAAATACATACACACGCACACACGTATATTGGCATTGAGAGCTTTCCGATCTCAGCAATTTTTGTTGGCGTTGCCTCATGACGTTTTGAGATCGTCTGGGGGAAATTAAGAAAGAGAGAGAAGCAGAAGAAGAAAAAAAAAAAGATCGTAAATTCGAGCGATTTATTTATCAAAGTGTACCAGTAAAATCTTGACCACCCTATGTATGTTTATGCATGTATTACATATACATATCTATGCTTGTATTCCCTCTCTTTTTTTTTTTTCATTAACTTGTTTTCCTATATTTGAATTTTAAACAACATTGGTTACGCCCGATGTTACGCGATATTCTTCGAAAACGAACGGAAATAATCGATGACGATTTGATTACGCGTTTTTAAAAGCAGACGAACTTTGTATCACTTCGATTTAATAATCATATTCATTTGTTAAATTATGACGAGAGAGAGAGAGAGAGAGAGAGAGAGAGAGAGAGAGAAGGAAGATTAATTACAATACTATACGAACGAGGCCATTAAATCAAATAAAAGGAGCTTCGATTAATTTCATTTAATAACCACATTAATTTATAAAACGACGCTGAGAGAGGGAAAAAAATGAAGGAATATCTTTTTATTTTCTCATGTTAATTACGACTTGAATAGCCGTACTTTTAATTGGAAAAAAAATTGTTTAAACCGATATATATACAGAAAGAGAGAGGGAGGGGGGGGGGGGGGTAAGTGAAAGAAAGAGAAGGTAAATTATAGGAAGAACATGTTCACTAAATCAATAGAATAACTTCGATTAGTTCGATATAATTATCGCATTAATTTATAAAACGACTTTCGAACTCCATTTCGAAGTATTTTACGGGAACTCACGAGGGTCGTAGTTACACGTACACATACACACACACACACACACATCTATGTATTACGTATATATGCGTAATAGGAGTCGTAAACGCTAGTACGGCTAGTTGCGACTAGCGTTCAATTAGCGCTAATTAGCGTGTCTACCAACCATGTCGTCGTTGATTGATTTAGTGGACACGCCGTTCGTCCTGTAAACCCACCTCTCTTTCTCTCTCTCTCTCTCTCTCTCTCTCTCTCTCCTTCCTTCTCTATCTCTCTCTGAATAAATAATTTTTTTCTATCCTTCATAGTCATTTTTCCGAACAATCTACGAAAGGCACCTTCCGAGCTAGAACGTACAGAGGATGATGATTCATAGGCGAACTTTCGAGTTCCTCCCTCGCAATCGTTTCCACAGAGTAATTACACACACGACAAGATAAATAATCGTCCACCTACGCGGCACACCAAAGAGATATTCTACTCTTGAGCGTAAATCCTATTTTGATTTGAAACCACGTACATATGTACTTTCTCTCTCTTTCTTGTACTTTGGCGTTCTCTCCTTCTACCTCTTTCTTGTACTTTGGTGTTCTCCTTCTCCCTCTCTCTTTCTCTCTCTCTCTCTCTTTCTGGAACTTTATAGTTTTCTCTTTTTCTATCTCTCCCTCTCCCTTCCTTCCTTTCTCTTTTTCAGCTAACCGCGAGGAGATACATTACGACATATCGTACGATTCATAGACGATTCTCGAAACCATAATTATCCTCTGGCACTCTACACTACTCCCATAAATATGCTTGTACGTATTTACTACGTTCTCGATAAATTCAAGAAAGAGAGAAAGAGAGAAGAAGAGATAGATAGATAGATAGAGAGATAGATAGAGAGAAAGAGAGAGAGAGAGAGAGAGAGAGAGAGACTAACTTGCTCTTACTATTAAATACCAATTCGAAACCCATGTCTACTTCTTTGCTACTGTCACCGTCCAAAATAAATTGCCAGTACGACGTCATAACTTCAATTGTCAAATTGAATTTCCTCTAAGATATAATTTCGAACACACACACACACACACACATAATATGTAGGTATAATTTCAAAATTATTTTAAATATCGCAACGTGAAAAAAAGAAAAAGATTTGTATAATGTACGGTTTAGTTGAAATTTTTCCTTTAATCATTTACGAATAGAGAAAAATCATTTATTTTGGATAAACAATAATTATTATTGATTAAATGAAAAAAAAAACTTTTAATTAAATTTCTTCATTCAAATCTTAAACAATTTATTCTTGAAGATATCGATGTTATTGCTAAACGTGTCTTGTAAATTTCTAAAAAGAAAGGGAAGTGTAGATTATTGAAACAATATTGACGTACGCGTATGTACAAAGTTACATACTTATACTCACTTAGTAGAATATACAGATAGTGAGTATATTCACTATCGGATAGTTAGTATACTCACTTACATATGTAGAAAAAATATTTATAGAAAGGACAATTTTCTAACGAGTCTTGTTTTCAACCTCAATTCGTCCGTCGGATTTATCAAAACTCATACGAAATATATCAAATATTATTTTATGATTTTCTCTCTCTCTCTCTCTCTCTCTCTCTCTCTCTCTTTGCCCTTTTTTCTTTTTCTGTTTTTTCAATCAAACAACGACGTCGGTCGAAAATAAATCTATCCAAAAATTTTTAACGTTAGTTAACGCCTCGTGAGAAAATGATACGTAATCCAACGGGCAAGATGCATTTACAATCTCCATATATCGTTCCGCCATCGATGGATACTTGCCATCGAGGCGATTAATCGAACTCGACGCGAATTATCGAGCGCGTAATCGTCGTGCGTTTGTTCATGCTCGAGCACTAACGCCTGACAGTAACTGTTACTGCCTGACAGCTGACATTTTAATTGCTCGTAGACGTTTGCATATACGCTCTTTGTTAATGGGAACGGTTCGTCGTCGGTGATAATACTTCGATTAATTTATTAAACTCTTTTATCCGTTGAAAAAAAAAAATACAAAAAAGAAAAGAGAAAAGGAATTGTTGGTAAATCATCGAAAGGAAAAGGGAGAACGAAAAGAAACTATTTTATATACTGTAGGAAGTGTAATGGAGATGAAGGATGGATGAGATAATCTCAAGCTTTGATAAGGCGTATTAAATGGATTTAATTGAATTTTAATTAAATGAATTTAATTAAACAATTGAATTTAATACTACTCGGTAATGTCTATGTCATATAATTTTATATCTTTTGATGTGTCTTATTTTTTTCTTTTTCTTTCTTTTTTCAAAATTTTAATCATTTCAATTTGTATTCGAAAATTAACGTTTGCCAATTATAGTTATGGTATTGGTCAGACTTGAAATAGTATGTAGTTTATATATAATTAGAATGTATAGATTGCCAGTTATATACTACTATATCTGTATATTATTATCTAATATATAGTTACTACTTGATATAGGTATTACTATCTAATATATAAATAATATTACATATTTTATCTAGTATTATATTTAGTATTATATCTACTGGATATACTACTATCTATTATATATATATATATATATATATATATATATATATATATATATATATATATAAAATAATATTACAGGTATAATTATAATTAATTATACGAAAAGTATAAATTACATTATCGTATTAATTTTAAGGTTACATAGTTTCTTTTTAAAACACTTAAAAAAAAAAAGAGAAGAATAAGATCATAGAGATTTAAGGAGAATTAATCGATTCGAGATTCAACAGAGACATTTTCTAAAGGTTAGCAAGTATAAGATAAGTTCACCGACCCGAGAATCGACACGAATCAAGGTCTACGAGTATTCATTCTATCTTCTTCCCCGTTAATCCAAACCACTTCGAAGACTCCGCGATAGTTTGCTTTCACGAAGTGAAAAGATCTAATTCAGACTCCATGCCTCTCTCATACTATGTGGTAGCACAAACAAATCCGTTAACAGTATTCGATAGAGAAACATCTGTTTCTAATGATACGATGTTTCGAAAACATGAAACCGTCGATTGGTTCTAACAATATTTAACCTTCAAATTATTATTATTATTATTATTATTATTATTATTATTATTATTATTATTATTATTATTATTATTATTATTATTATTATTATTATTATTATTATTATTTATATATTTAAATCTTACCATCTTCTTCGAATAGATTTTTGCTTCTCTCGATCATGGTGTATGGTTTACCAAGTTTAGGAGATTTTATTATTAATTTTGTTTGTATAATAAATAATCGAACAATGTTGCATATTTTTAACATCATTGATTTTTGAATGTTT
>OU964964.1:3818857-3823857 GCA_918808275.2 Dolichovespula sylvestris | reverse complement strand
ATACAACGTAATTATGAATAAATAATTTAATAAGTAATTCAATAAATAATTTATATTAATTTCACTTTTAATTTAATGGCATTGTATTAATGTTAAATGACATTCACATTGTACATAACAGATCTGTGATAACTAATTGTGAGTTAAAATTGAGGTATTGTACTATGCACAATATTCAAGGACCTAAATTCGAATCCCAATATATCCTAATATATATATATATATATATAAATTTCTTATAGACGTGAAACAAAAAATTAGATTTTATAAAGTGTTCCCAATAAATTAGAATAGAGTCTCTCCCTCCCTCTCCCCCCCCCCTCTCTCTCTCCGAAAAAGAAAAGAAAAGAAAAAAAAAAGAAAAAAAGAATTATAAACTCCGACAATGTTACTCATGATTGACCTAGTACGTAATATGAAAAGAAATTCTCAAATTGAATTTGATTTTGTCCCTGCCGATCGAATTGAAAGAGAATTCGAATTAAGGGCTCGGGAAAAGGGTTGAACGTAGAAAGAGAAAGAGAGAAAGAGAGAAAGAAGGAAGGAAGGAAATAAAGAAATAGGAGGGGGTAGAGAGGAAGAGAGAGAGAGAGAGAGAGAGAAAGATAAAGAGGTAGAGAAAGAGGGAGAAAGAGAGAGAGAGAGAGAGAGAGAGAGAGAGAGAGAGAGAAAGAGGTAGAGAGAGAGGGAGTAAGAAGAAACTGGTCGCTACTTCGCGATACAATGCAGGAAAGACCCGTTCGATATCGCGAACGAGATGGGGTTGACAATGTCCACGAATTTGCGGCTCCACGCCGGCAATTAGCTTCTATTGACTGCGTCGAGGAAGAAAAGGGGACCGGTCGCGGCAACCTTTCCATTTTCGAATCCTTACTGGTGAAAATCCAAAGTGTCTGTTAAGAATCAAGCAAAGCCCTTCTTACTTACGTGCACGTATATGTATCTACGTACGTAGGTATGTATGTATGTATGTATGTATGTATGTATGTATGTATGTATGTCGTATGTAAGTGTCTATATATGCGTGAGTGTGTGTGCGAGTGCATAAAAATCGCACGCCTATCGGCTGTCGGATGAATTTCGATCAAGCTTAACGTGAAAGAAACCACTCGGTCTGAAAATACGAAAGAAATTCACCGAACGTGTCGTTATAGTATTTCCGTTCAGACACTTAATGAAATAGAAAAGAACGTTTAAAAGTCTCAGAATCTGACAATAGAGGTCTCTCGACCGATCGTTCGTCTCGTTCATTCGTTCATTCGTTCATTCGTTCCCCTTCAATGAAAACCATCTTAACATTTACATTGATCAAAGCCAATGGATAATCTTATGGTTTGCCTCCTAACACCTTCAAATATGTACTTACGTTTCACCTTTTCGTTCCTCTATATAATCTTTGAGTTTTTACACGGACCCTGTCTCCTGTTCATCCATTCGAAACTATGATTTTCCTCTTGAAAACAGTTCCTCCGGATGGAAAACTCGGGTTCTGTCCCTTTGCCATTATTATTATTATTATTATTATTATTATTATTATTATTATTATTATTATTATTATTATCCTCTGTGTCCGTTATTATTCTTGAAGAATGAATTCGATATAACCAATAATGTTATATCCCAACAAATGATCGAGTTTAAATAGTCGAATTTACGATATGGAGAAAGGGAACTCGTTTTCTTAGGTAAAAAGGGAAACAAAAAAAAAGAGAAGAAGAAGAAGAAGTAGAATTGTCGTTGTACCGTGAGTAAAGGAGAAGGGAGAGAAGAAGAAAAGAAGTAAAAAAAGGAGGAAGAAGAGGAGGGGGTATGGGGGGGGGGGTAAAATAGACGAGAAATAAGAAGCCGCTTTTCCTTCTTAAAAAGGTAGAAGTTAAAGAGCAGGTAGAAGTCAGAGTTTTCTTCGAGTTTCTTTCCTTGGGAGCTTACGAGAAGCATGAGGATCGCCGTGACCGAGTAATCCTCGACACGACGGCCGTATTTATACTCCTGTTTGCCCCATTGATTCGCCATGGGGCTCGGTAGGTCCTTAAAGTCCCTTTGAGAAATCCCGTTCCGTTCTCGTGTCCGGTCAAAACACGCATTCGTTTTCCGCGTCTTGACTCTAGCAGGACCCTTCTTCTTCTTCTTCCTCCTCCTCCTCCTCCTCAACGTTTTCTTCTCCTTGTCCATCTTCTTCTTCTTCTTCTTCTTCTTCTTCTTCTTTTTCTTCTTCTTCTTCATCATCATCTTCGTATCGCTTTTTCAATTATTTCGACCTGACGCACAGTTCGAATAGTACCCGCGGAACGATGTCCTTTTTTCCGCGTCTATCCGCGTGAAATCGTCGAACGTCATTATTCCACGACCTTTTCCCCATTTCTCCATTGCCTGAACGACATACCCAACGAAATCGCGTTAAGCGGAACTTTTCTTAACGACAATAACAACAACAATAACCGACCAAAAAAAAGAAGAAGAAGAAAAAGGAATAGTATGGTTAACGTATGTACAAAGGACATGGGGAAAAGTTACTTGCGAGAATAGACTTCTTTTCGATTCCGTTCAAAAGGGTTCGAAATTGCTGATTTTCCATGGTCTATCCTTTTTCTTGAAAACTTAAGTTATGTTACCTATGATTTATATCCACTGATGTGTATACTCGAACGACGAATGTATACTGTATACATATGTATTTATATATATAAATATGTGTGTCTGTGTGTGTGTATGATATTAATATTATATAAATATTAAGTATTTATACTTATATTTATATATTTCATAATTTTGATGTGATATAAATCTAGTATATACATATATAATTGAATACTATAGTACTATATTACGTAAGCGACTCGTATAATATATTCTTATATTCGACTTTTATCTGTTAAATTTTATAATTATTATTTATTAGTTATCCGCATACGTATACATATATTCTCGATCTTTAATAAAGACAAAAATATATATGTATATATGAAATATACATATAAAATAATAATATAAATAAAATATAGTACGTAATAATCACCACGTTATTCAAATTTGGTCTAAAATTTTGCTTTTTCGAATTTCTAAGGGTTTCTAAATTCAAAAACAAATCTGATGAAAAAAAAAAGAGAGAGAGATAATTGTATAAGGCAAATTACCGTCAAAAACATTACTTCTTGAAAGATTAAAAAAAAAAACTTCTATGGGATTTAATTTTCTTAAACGTATATCGTCGCCAAACGGATCATTTGAAAAAGAAAGATTAGAAATAATTTACATTTTCGGGAATTACTCGAAATATAACAAAAGAAACCAAAAAAAAAAACTACAACTTAATCTTAAATCTATTCGCACCGTTAAATCAAATATTTTCAATGTTACAGAGGTGCAAGGAGAAGTTGAATACCCTAGCAATCTCGGTAATGAACCAGTGGCCCGGAGTGAAGCTGAGAGTTACAGAGGGCTGGGACGAGGAGGGAAAACATGCAACTGATTCCCTCCATTACGAAGGACGAGCCGTCGACGTGACGACGAGTGATCGCGATCGATCGAAGTACGGAATGTTGGCGAGGCTCGCAGTCGAAGCTGGTTTCGATTGGGTTTATTACGAGTCCAGGTCCCATATACACTGTTCCGTTAAATCTGGTTAGTATCATTCGACAAAAGAATATTTTCATATACGCGTAAAAAAAAGGAATGCGCACGCACTATGATGTACTCGGCTAAGCGGATCCTCGAGCGCCATTTCTTTTTTCTTTTCTTTTTTTCTTTTTTTTTCTTTTCTTAAGAGTCGGTCGAAACGTCAAATTCTCTTCGATAAAATGATGACGATCGAAATCACTTTACGAAAGATTTTAAAAGAGAAGAAAGAAATTTCATTTCGAGAATTATTTTTGTTGCTTTTTTTTTCTTTTGAAAAGATTTTTTGAAAAATTATTTCGTTCGTACACGATCAAATTCTCTTTCGAGAAAGGACGAGAATTAAAATTTCGTTGATAGATTTTAGAAAAAGGAGAGCGTATTATCATTTCGGAAATTATTTTTGTTGTAACGTTATGTATACATATGTATATTATCATTATTATATTTTATATATATATATATATATATATATATATATATATATATATATATTATTACTTGCTTTATTATTTACTTACATTATTACTCGCGAATATACACGAAGCGCCGCTACTCGTCAGAAATATGAAACATTTTCTGTCTTATCGACTTGCTCCGGGTATTGCAGAGTTTGCTCGTGACACGGCAAAAGGATTTTACTTTTATCCGGATACCCTGTCATTTCATCCCACAGGATTAAAAATCTTTGCGCATTATCATGTACGATAATTAAGTTAAAAAAAAAAAAAAAAAAAATTAGAAGAAAAATAAAATAAATAAATTTTCTATTACCCCGCCTTCCCCTCATTCGTGTCTTGTTGAACGAATGAGCGGTATTTTTTCTCGATATTTTAACTGACAAAAAAGAGTATTTGATAGATCTTTGATATGTTCCTGCCAAAGATTTGAACGATCGATCCTCATTTCTCTCACTCTCTCTCTCTCTTTCTCTTTTCTCTCTCTCTCTCTCTCTCTCTCTCTCTCTCTCTCTCTCTTTCCCTTTCTTTCTTTTTCTCGGCCGATAATGCTCACGTCCTCCGTGTCACACGTAAAAGTTTCGTATTACGAAATAAATACCGATAAATCGGGCACCGTGCCTGTCCATTCGAATTAAAAGATCGAGCGTAAAAGTAGGCGCGAAATCGATACCGGTCGATGTATCGCGACGTCCTCGAGGGTCGCTTGAGAACGACAGAGAGAAAGAGAAAGAGGGAGGAAAAGAGAGAGAGAGAATGAAAGAAAAAAAAAAGGGAAGGAAGGTGGCAGGTTCGAAGCGTGACATATTTTCTGGTCTGGACTCTCTCCTCATCTTATTTTACATATATATATATATATATATATATATATATATATATATATATATATATGTATGTATGTATGTATGTATGTATTTTTTTTTCTTC